>JAFHBW010000154.1:0-58259 GCA_019022765.1 Westerdykella sp. P71 | reverse complement strand
TTTAATTAAATCGATTTTACATATCTCTCTCTCTCTCTCTCTCTCTCTCTCTCTCTCTCTCTCTCTCTCTATTTCCCTTCTTGAGCTTTTCGCCCTTGGAAAAGTCCAATGTCCATGTCCAGCGCACCGCGCAAAGCGAAGAGACATATAGCAACCAGCATCAATGCGCACATCGAGAATCGTACGATGGATAGCTAACCCTGCTGTGCGCTCCAGTTTCTTCAAGACGTTAATCGACCATCAAATCACCGTCGAGCTCAAGAACGAGATATGCATCCGCGGCACGCTGAAGAGCGTCGATCAGTTCCTGAACATCAAGCTGGATGACGCGGAGACGACGGATGGGGCCCGGTGGCCGCATTTGGTACGGGAACTCTTTCATTCATGGACACATTGCAGGGAGGGCGTTGTGGCTGGAGTTGTGATGGGGGTCTTGGGCGAGTGTTGTTTGGAAGCGCGGCTGACTGGAGTCCAGTGTTCGACACGCGACATGTTCATCCGCGGCTCCGTAGTGCGCTACGTGCACCTCCCGGCCGGGTCGGTGGATATCGACCTTTTGGAGGATGCGACGAGGAAGGAGGCGGCGGCTGCGAAGGAGAAGGCGAAGTGAGGGAGATGGTAGCGACGCGCGGTCGAAAACTCCATATGATGGCGCTTGCGCGCGTACGCGCATAAATGCCTTGATTAAAAGAAAACGCCGTGTTGGTGGGGAGAAGAATGATGGCTGGGTTCTGTGGTATGCATTGCCTGAGGCTGACATACTAGGGGCGGTGAGGAGAGATGGGATTATTATCTATACCCCCCATACCATTTCACCAAGTTCTGGTTTCCTATTATCACGGCGTCTGACCTGCTTGTTCTCTCGATTCCGAGTGAGCACCGCCGTTTGTTTGCCTCGCTCGTGCAATCGTCCGTTTTGATACTGTCCCCTCTCTGCCATCCCGTTTTGTCTTCCCAGACTTGCCTTTGCCTTCGTCATTATCGGTATCCCTCTGATGCATGTACCGACCACCTTTCTTCCTCGCCATTTTATGTTCCTCCTCAGCCGTAGCGCTTAAAGGGCGCACAAAACAACCCCATGGTCCATCTATGAATACTCTTACGCGCGTGAATTGAAAAGTGGAAAATTCCTTAGCTACACCTGTCGTAACAGAATTCGCCAGCGTGGTGAGCTGGACGAGCTGCTGCAGTCATTGCGGTAGCGCTAGGACAACCAGGCACTGAACTGACGCTACAACACTTTGGCCCCCCGCGCGGGGTTTTATTGCATCAGTTGAGCTTTAGGCATGGCACCTGAGGGTGACGGATTTGTTAGAGACGTTATTGTAGCCCTTCGCGTAGCCGCCGGCTCTACGAGACTGTTAAGTCTTACGAATTACCCCGTGCCCTTGACCTCTACGCTACGCGTTCGAGCCCCGAATTGCGCATTAAGCTTTTCCTAATTCGCCCAAGATAACCTTGTGATTTAGGGGGTCTGCTGAGCCCAATGCGCTGACTCTCCTTATTCTGCGGCCAAGCCAGCAAGATCCACAGTGAAGCTCAAGGAGTCGCCAGCGGAGAACCTGATCGCCACTCGATCACCACTTATATGGCTGGAGAAATGATCCTGCCCGGACTATACGCATCGTTCCATCCCGCACCCATCCGTCCGCAATCCAAATATCTTCCAATAAGCTTGAGCCAGAATACTGTACGTCCAACATTGAAATAGGGCCAAAATCCGTAAGAAGCACAGACTTGGAGTATCTCAGGCGATGAACGGGCGTTGTCATCTGTATTTCCTTGCGGAAAGTAGAAACCGCTGAGCCGCCTACTGGTCGCAAGGTCGATGTGTGAACCACGCACTTGAAATGGTATGTTCATGATGGAATGATTTCTTTCTCTCCATTCTTGCAGAGTTAAAATTGCGATAGAACAAATGTGGGCCAACTCATATTCATACGAGATTATTAAACTTATACGTTCCGCCTCGTCGATTGTTCTCGAGGAATTATATGTAGGTTTTCCACAACATCCATGGATCATAAATTCGTTGCCTCGACGGTTTCGAAGTGTGCCTATGTGACAGATCTGTTTACTGACATAGAGTCGGAGTTAGAAACCACAAAGTAGCATTTACGCATATTGGTTTGGAATTGAAACGCACCATCGATCATGAAGCCCCATTGAATATGAATATTGTGTATTGTTGCTAGGTGGTTGGTATCTCCACATGAAATACCCGGACCCGGGACAAAGCCCAAAAAGGAATACAAACAAAACACCCCATTTGACCTGGTATATGTCTCCTTTCGACGCATTGATGTCGAAATATTGCATACCACGCCTTCCACTATCACGAACTCGTAGTTCGACTTCGTTTCCACCGTTCGCCTTCCCTTCTCCTTGCCATTGCAAAACCCTTGCTTCGCTCCATAGGTCTTTGTACCCTCGACTCCATGCCACTAGTGCCGTGCTTGTGCGACTGTGATCTTGCGATGCTTTCACATCAATTTCACAGTCTCGAACTTATCTTCGCGCATATCCGCCACTTCTTTGTATGCGCTTTCCTCATCCAGTGGCAATGGAGGGCCTTGAACTAGGGATTCCAGAGCGCGATTGATTTCCAAGTCAAGCTTGACCATGCGGTGAGCCTTCCAGAGTACCATGATCTCCCATGAGTACACGAGGGAGATGACAGCCCCTTTGGAGAACGAACAGACACCATAGCTATCACCGCCTGTAACCAGAGCGCGAGCCAAGACCAAAGCGACGCGGCCCCATAGACCAGTTGCGACGAGCGTTCCCATTGCAAGTCCCGCGATGACGTGGTAGTCGTGGGATTCGACCAGGATTTCCATTTCATGACGAAGCACGTTGGCGCAAAGGTCGGTAACCTTGACCAGAGTACGCCAGGGCGAGGCCCCTAGTAGACCTTCGAGCATGTTGTGAGCCTCTCAGTTGTTTCGGTTGTGGAAAGAAGTTGGGTTGGTTCGTCTGTCGGTGACCGGCAGTCCTGCCGAAGGAAGGGGGGTTTTTGGGAGAGCGCGTACGGCTCATTGTAAAGCTACGTGTTAGCAAGTGCATTTACAATGTATGAATGGAACGCCTACACCTTTGCGCCGAATCAGTGAAAATAAATTATACATTGTGCACATTCATTGTGAAAATGGGCGAACACGACGCTCACGGCTTCAGTCCCCTGCGCTTTAGTGCTATACAGCTCTTCGCTTCCAAGCATTCTGATCGAGAATTCCTCCAGCCGCCCTGATCCCAATTTCATACGAAATGAGTGTCACGGTTTTTCACAATATAATCAGAGGGGAATTGAGTCACAATATTTGGCCAACCACAAGCTGGTGATTCCTGGTATGCATGATATTTGGATAGCCCCTAGATGACGAAAGTCCCAAAGCACATGCGTTCACGTAGACTTTCAGCCATGGGTTACACGATTAGGGCAAAGGAAGTGACCCGGGTTAACGAAACATACATGTCACGAGGTTAAGAGAGAAGGGATATGCTATATTATGCATGGCCGAACGGAATGAAAATATTGCAATAGTTCTGTTCGCAATTCAAGTGAACGTGACAATGCCAATAACGCCGAACAGACGAAAGAAAATGAGGTCTCAGAGCATGAAACCGTATCAGTTCTCAACCTTACCAAGACCCCTCAGGCCCGTCTATCTGTTGCCCACACAGCCTCTTCCCTTTTATCCGTGCAACAGTCCCAACCCGCCTCACCATCACCGTTATGTCTCCAACGTGCTATACTCTGTTTTGCTTGATGCCCATCCAGACATGGCCTGTAGAAAGCAGCAAAACTTGGTCATTGGTACCACCGCATAGACAGAAAACCTGTGCACGTGTCAGTGATGCGGTGATTCATGGCGCCGAGGTATAAAACTTACCGTACGCGACGACCTAAAAATTATAACATTGATGCATTTAATAAGACGCAGACAAAAAATCCGCTGTCTCATTGTACACGGAAACAGTATCTTCTTCAATCGTCTGATTCCGGACGAGCTCCTTCACCTCGTTTCTTTGGTGTTGTGGCGTCACGTCGCTTGTTCGGTTCTGGGAGGTAGTCTCCTTTTCCTTTTCGATTTCTTCCGGCAGAATTCTCCAAGTGTAATTCCACAGATAGAATGAACCCAACATGGAGAGTATGGAGCAGAGGAAGGCAATCGCTACAGAAACCGCAATCAAAGACTCGACATCGCCACACAGAGTATAGTCCTCGAACAAGCCTTCGCGTATTCGTATTATGCCCACGAACAAGAACACGGTTACGATAGCGTTGCAAACTGCCATGAGCTTGACCCAATCCCCTATGCACTGGAGTGATGACTTTGATATCGGTACGTTTCCACTTTTGTCTTGCGGCCGAGGGGCGTTTCCAGGGGCCATGACGGGAGGAGGCAATGTGGCGCTCATTGCCATGACTTTGTTCCGACGAATTAGAAACCTGGGGTGCAGTTTGATTTTTGACTGAATGTGTATTTAGCGATATTGAAGATGATGGTGGAGTAAGGACGGCCAGTGGGACTGGCAAGATTGGCCGCTCATGGTGGCCATCTGGCCTGCCTTCCATTTTAAATTCATACAAGTAAACAACTCGGCACCGGTAAACGGCAGCTGCGGGGGAGATTTGCCCGGCACCTTCTTAAAAATGTCACCTACCTGCATTGACTCCATGATTCCACTTTAGCTAACAATACATATAACTGCTATGGTTGCTTATTAGTATTGGTCTCAGGTACTCCGGTTCTTTGGTTTCGTTAAAACCACGACAGGAGCGTTTACTGAATTCAGACACGGTGACAGAATTGTTGTCTCTAGCGTTTGCCATCTTTTTGAGAGGAAATCACACACTCACCAATAGTGTGCAAGTCCCCCTACACTTGCTAGGATATTATAAAGCCTGGTTGAAGCAGAGATTTTGATGATCATACAGCAATGAATAAGACACAATGTGATTGGCCGACGTCCGTTAGATTTTACTAACGTTGAGCGAAAGCAAGGAAACCCGTCTGTTATACTCATATCCACGATCATTTAGAAGGAGTTGCAGCACATTTTGAACGATACGTTTGATGCCGGGGTATTCCTATTGAACTAGCTGGCGTGCGTGCCTTTCTCATCGAATGCATACGGGCAAAACGCGACCCACTACCTAGGTAACCAACCGATACGCCGCCGACGAACGTGCTACACAATAGTGAGTGACGTTTCCCAAGCTCCCACATGCTTGTGATACATCTCAATGCTGGGAAGATGGTCTGATTCGAAATGGTGGTTGTGTACCTCCTTGCCTGTCACTCTTATTCCATAGAGTGGATCGCGTGAAAGCTTGGAGCGCCACCCTTCCACCTTCTCCATGTCTCTACCCATCCTCGACTTTTCACCACAAAGGTATCCATACCAGCTGCATGTTTCCCATTCAGCATAGCCTACTCTGCGATATTCGCCGTCCAGCCGCCCGGTCGGCACGAGACCAATCGAATACACTGTTAAAGGATCATCGCGATTATGCGTTTGGATGAGCTTGCCCTTTACGGTGCCCGTATTTCGTTGGGCAATAGCTACAAAAGTTATCTCGGTCTGCGGATCGAGAACTTCGTCTGGCCTCCATGTGCCACGGACCAGGCGCCATTCCGATGACTCCAGGATATTTTTCGAGTCTTTGGGCCTCGTCGGCGAGAATATGAAATAATGGGATGGTGAGAAGGATCTGTCTCGAAAGGTGAAGAACTGTTTACCGCCAGTATCTTTCTCATAAGCCATCGAAGGATATGCTTTCTCTGCTTCTCTAATGGCGTAAGGGTAGATTGAGTTCGCATATCCCGTGCGTACGTGGCCATGAATTCGAACACTTCCCGCCTGATTATCAGGCGTTCCTGTTACCGAAACGTCTTGTACTTCGCAGATTCGTTGAAGATAGAGGACAGTCGGGACTCCATATACGACCGGCAAAGTCACAGAAGCCCACGACCAACTGGGTGCTACAGGATTCTTGTGACGTACCCCAGGATTTCTCTCGTTCTCAAAATCGAAAGCGTCCGTCGTAGTAGGCGTGAATTCATTTCGATGCGAAATGTTCCACAGGAGTCCGAGCCAAAGGATATGTCTCCACAACCCAGCAACGTACTGGTACTTCGTCTTCCGGCTGAGCGCCTGCGCAATACCGTGTAGGGCTACTAATCGATCTGAAGGTTGAGTCATTCCTCTGTGTGTATAGTCCATGATCGTGTAACACCAGGCATAAAACTGCATCCGCTGCGCGAAGTCACGATCCTCTTGGTCAGGCGGATCGAAGAAGTCAACGTCGTCAATGATACCTGAGCGAACGACTTTCTGGTGGCCGACATGACGCGACATACCGCCTAGTGGCGAGCGTTCCGATCCATGCATGCAAAGGCACTCCCATCGGAGCTGGGAGCCGTCAAATATGAGCATTCTTGGGGACAGAAGATGTTCTTGAAGTACCCAGGCCCTGCCATACAGCGGCGGCTCTCTTGCCAAGGGCTCTTCTATGCGACCGTAGGAGCTGAACTGAATCCTTATATTTCTTGGGACTTCAGAATGATTACCCACCGCGACAGGCACCTCGATGAAGAAGGGGAACTGGACCATGCCGTCACGTTCTTCGAAGCACCCAACGTCTCCTCCTGGCGCATGGGCAGCGGCAATGGTGAAAGTGGCGTGTCGATAGACGTCACACATAGTAGCAGCCTCGGCCTGCCAATCTTGCTTATCATCTTGTATGATGCCTGGAAATATGAACACACGTCCCAATTCCTAGGAATCAACTTACACAATGAATCGATCCACAAATAATGGTAGCCGAGAGTCCGCGTTGTGTGCACTGCTTCCTTGAAAGTCTTCGAAAGCAGCCCTACGTCAATACGTTCCAGATGCTCGTTATAGTTGTTCTGAAGGGTTCTTATAATGTGAACTGGGCCCCAGCAGTGAGAAAGAGCGACAAATCTCCTGTCAGAATCGTCCCGTTGGAGCTCTTTGCGGGTCTCCACCAGCCTGATCTCGCTATCATCATTGCCGACGTACACCACTCTGGTTGGCACGAATGGTTGGCCTGCAGCCTTTGTCTGGCTACGGCACTCCTCATGCGTGGCCAAGCAGCGTTGTAGCCAAAACGAGGCAAGTTCTAGCGCCGCAGGAGACCCAGTACTGCTGTTGTCCAACAACATGGTACGCTCTAGGGCTGAGGAGAAAAGTTCTAAGTTCTTGACTTAATGCACTCGAACCAAATACGCCCCTGCATGGGAACTTACCATCAGTGAGGAGCCCGGCGCAATGGGCCACCATCCGCTTCGGGATTCGCGGCGCTTTTGCGTCGGCGTCATCTCCCGCCTCTTTGAATGTGGCTTCAAGCACTGGATGCGGTCCTTTACTTGGATCAATCTCAAGAGTGATCTCTAGAGGTTCGTCGTCATTTGGAAGAAGTCGCTCCTTCTCTAGCCGGGAGGGAGCGCAAAGAGTCAGGCGGCATGTGATGCAGCCTTGATTGGAAGCAGTCTTCAACTCCCTCAAATTAGAATGGAGCACTTTTTCGAAGCGACTCCAGTGGACATCTTCGCATGATGAGACAGGCTTTTGAACCTCTGCCTTGGAGATTGCAGTTGCCCAAAATTCTGTGCATTTATCGCAAAACATTGTGGGGCAAATTGGAAATGTGAAGGTGTGTTTTCAGAAGTCAGGTGGTAAGCAACCTGCCGTGCCTGGTCAATTGTTATAAGCTGGGAGAGGCCAAATGGGGGCCAAAATTGCAAGCCGTTATACGCAGAAGTCACGAACACAAGCGGCCATGTGACTCCGCATAAACTCCCACATGCAGGTGAGCTCCAAATTCGGGCGCATTGAAGGTTCGGCAAATTTCCTTGCTGACATTAGCGCGAAAAATGCGTTTGTGCTATGTACATGGCTCCTGCAGTGGGGACTCTCATAAGATTCAAAGTAGACTTGTTCTGTTACTCAACTCCGGCTCTTAATTTGATCTGGATGGGGAAGCGCGAGGCAGGACATCTAAGCTGCACTTCCAAGGCTCTGACGACACTAGTCCCAAGTCGATGGGACAGTGGGACGGACCGGTCCGCTCGTTCCTTATACGGGTAGATATTTGTGCTAGCGATTTTACTCCTGGGCGGTCCGAGCCCAATTTAACACTGTTGCCAGTCGGTATTTCCGAGAGCAATTGCAGGTGTATATCAATACGCACGTGACCGCAGCTTTCACCGTACTCAGATGTACGCATCGGCGCAGAAAAATAAATGTTGAACGTAAGTGTGCAATATCCGTTGAATGCTTGTATTATTGTCCCTATCAATCAAGAAGCTCCTTTAGAAGATGCATTTGCATCTTTACTTAGCAATTTGACCATTGACTCAAGTCCCTCTTCCTGCGCCTTTTTGGTCACCGCCGCTCTCACATCATCAGCGAGCTTCGCTCCAATCTCTTCCAAAAGATTAAACATCGCAGTATCTTCTCGATCCACCGCCATCGCAAACGCCCCCTGCACAGCATCATCTTTATTCTCCCCATGCTCCCACAGTAACCTCACAATCGTTCTCGATCCACAGGTTGCGGCGAATTCCATCGCATGTCTGTGCTCTGCCCCAGCATCAAGCAGGACCTTGACAACATCTACATGCCCGGCTCTGGCAGCGCGACTGAGCAGGCTATAGGCCCGTCCATAACCCCACCAGCGGCTCACATATAATTCTGCTGGGTGGCGAGACTGAATTGACGAAATATCATCCGAGCTGTCGATATTAACGTCTGCCCCCTCATTTTCAATCAAATACTTCACGATATCTGCTTTACCCTCTCTTGCTGCGAGGTCGATTCGCGTAGGGAGCCATCTCAGTTCATAGTCGACGATGTGCGGTTTTGCATCCCGTAACAGCCGTATAAACGTTTCGAGATTAGAGGTTTTACTCATCGACAGCGCAAGGAGTCGTAGTTCACGGATGTCTACTGGCGTAAGTTGACCCCGATGCCACGAATGATCCAGAACAAGATCGAGTAGTTCAGTATGGTCGTTTATCATGGCGAAATTAACGATCCAACTGGCGCGAGTGGATATGTATGGGGCCTCGCAGGAATCGACAGCCAGCATAAGCTTGACGATGTCAACATGGCCGCGATACGACGCAGCGCAGATGGGGGGTAAAAATATAGAGCTTGCGAAGGAAATATCAGTAAGTACAAGGCAAAGATGGGGTTTAAAGGAGATTTCTTACGGGCCATCAACATAGAATAAATTGCAGCCTTCTCCAACTAGCTTGGCAATGATGTTTTTCTCCCCCATCCAAGCTGCAGCGCTGAGAACAAGGCGTTTGAATTCGGGGGATGATTCGTCTACCTCTCCTTCGGTCATGTCTGTGGACGCACAGACGAGCCATTTTTTAAAGTGGAATGCCCCCGATTTAGATGAGATGGTCAGCAATTTGCAAAGTTCGAGTACGCATCCTCTGAATTCAACGTCGGTGACGGCTCCCGTCGTAACGCGGGTTTCATCCGCAGGGGCATGGCGATAACGGCAGATATACTGCGCAACGAGGAGCAGTGTTTTTATATCCTGATACTTTCGGCGGGCACGCATGAGCGTTCGGTCCGCAAGGTACTCTGCCCAGAAATGCGGGGCGTCGAGGGTCTGGAGGTAGTCGATGTCTTCGCAGTCGAGAACGCCAGAGTTGAAGATGGCGGTGGTGGCCAAATTGGCAAAGCGTTCTGGGAGCTCAGGTTAATATTTCCCATCCCGTTTGATCTGGGGATGTTAACAACTTACTGCAGACTAGTCTCAACCGCAGAGCGCGTTTGATACTGCGCACGGAGGCGGCTTGGGTGAGGATTGCGAGCAGTAGTTCATCAGGTAATAATGAAAGCGACACCATTGTATTCTGTTCTATCTGTGGAAGATGGATTCAGTAATGCTATGGTGATTTTGGCTGTGGGTTGAGACAGGGAGGATTGTGTAGTGATGGGCTGGGAAGGCTCAAGTGCCCGGGATAATAAGGCACGGTCCGAGACCTTGGCGCTAAATAGGCCTATGGCAAGAGGGACATTACCCTGTCGCTGATGGTGGCTATGCGATATGTTGGCCCCATAAGCGCCACCTGAAACACCACAACCTGCAGCTAGCAAGGTGGACATGATCCATTTTCGCAGATGGTGGCTATCCCATAAGCGCCGACCTGAAACACCACAACCACATCTACATTGACGCAATAACGAGGCGTAACTGGGTAGGGCCTAGGCATATAACTCCGAAGCACATTTTGGTTTCCGCTCTCATGGGCCTAAAAACAGCTACCTCTGCCCTCAACGGACGAAAGATTAGGTCCTTGAGATCTCATTCACTCAGATGGCGATGTCATATCAGTTTTACATCATTCCCATCTCCTCCATTCTCACCGTATTGTCGGCAATTTCATGTCTCGCTTCCAAATCCACGGCATCCCACAGTTACAACGAAGCAACCGGGGGCGGGGCGGTGACGTCGTTCGTTATGCTCGATGCTGAATTTCCCGACCAGAGGATTGCACTTGCGACCTATCCATCCTACCTTGGATTGAATGCAACGACTCCGATTCTAGTGGCTTCCAGTATTGTTCTGGTTATTTCCATCGGGTTCACTGTCTTCTCAGCACGTGTAATGTTACAATGCAAACCGGTCAACGTAAGTCTGCAATTCAGCAATTCAGTGGTGATGAAATTAATTATTCTCAGTTATTGTGGTACCATAGGCAAGCGTTGTTGTTCATTCTCTTCGCCAACGCCTCGCTTGCATTAGCAGCATTTATTACCAATCTTGTCTTGCATAGTAAGAGCGCGCATTTTTCGCTATTCTACCGCAGCCTAGACGGTGGTTTTGGGTATGGCGATGTCTACGCCGGTGGTGTATTCGACCTCGAAACTTGGACGTGCGAGGTCAAAAATCTGCCCTCTTTCCGAGGCGTGTCGGGGATCGCTCAACAGTGCGCTGCGGAAGCGGCTGGTCGGGCCTGCACCGCCGTCATGTCCATCTTCGCAATTGTACTGTTCATGGCAGTCTGGTGGGATGCTAAAAGGCATCGGGCTTTGATTGTGGTAGAATGGGATGGGGATCGAATGGCCTGGGACGATGAAGACGATTGCGAATTGGATAATGTTGGGGCCATGAGACAGCTTGGACATATCGGCCTTCGCTCTAATCGTGCGTGATTGGTTTCGATCCCAGGCTTGCGGTGTACTAGTCCTTCTTAAAGGTCCTGTAAATAGTGCACCTTGCAGGGTTAGCCATCCATTCTTAGGCACGGATATGCAAACCAGCGTCCACGGCAAGATAGTTGCATACAGCGTTGGGCATCAATTTCCTGACAGCGCGAGGGAGCTTTCGCTTTTCATGGGTTGTAAAAGTTTTAGGCCTGTTAGATTGTGGGAGTGATTCTAGGATGTGTTGTTCTTTCCAACTCCGTCTGGGTGGAGGGTGCCTCCAACGGCTGTGCGCGAAAAATGTAACGCCCCTTAAGTTTAGGTATAGTAACACTACCTCACGCATTGAAACAAAAGCAAAGCAATGAGAAATAGTCAATTTATCTCCGCTTATTTGATTCACGGAGAGTTCTTGTCTAAAAGAGCGCTTTCTACCGAATTGGTGCTATGTGCTGCGTGCGCGTTCCACGCGTTGCGTGATTTGATGATCGACAAGCAAAAGTAGCAATTGATTGACAGGCTATGTACGAAAGACGCGATCAAATCTAAAAGAAGCAACAAAGCAGTAAGAAAAATAAAACCATAAATTTCCAATATCATGCTGAATTGGCGCAAAGATAAAGGATCCTGATCATTCCTCCGGAAAGTTGTTGGCCGCCTCTCCAAATCCCTTGGAATTCTTGAAAAACTGCGGCTAATGGCCAAGCTCAATGATGATGTTATACTGATAATCGGTCGCGACGGTTGGCGTCTGTAAATGTAGCCTGACGATGTTCAGATTACCAAGCTCGTTCCTGTAGTCTTGCAACATCTGGATAACTCGAGCAACATGAGTCTGTGCACTCATGATCAGGACCTGTTGCATCATTTCCTTGTCTTGTGTCTTGACGTCAAGGGTTAGGGTCTTCCCCTTATCGATCTTCAAGGCATCGAAGGCGCCATTGATGGCATTGACACTGTTGAGCTTCACCCCGTCGCTAGTCGTGGTATCGATGGTCTGAACCTGGTGGCGAACGACATATTTCAGGTCTTTAACGTCTAACTTCGCCGTGGTGGCGGCATTGCGCCAGTTGCTCATCACCATCGCAGTCCAGGACAGAGCACCTTCAGGATCGTGCTCCTTATTGTAAGACCTTGTGACGATTAACACCTTCTGATTTGGATCCTCGAAAGTCTCGACGATGTTCTCTCCGCCGGGCTTCTTGATTCTGTCAACAAGGAAGGTTTCCGTTGCCTTGATATTGAAGTCCGTCAAGTAGTTGGCCCGGCTAAGTGGAGGCTCCACGTTCTTCGTCTCACCTTGGCCGATATAGCCAGCGTCCTCCATCGACTTGTCGATCTTGTCGGATCCAGAGTTATGTAGAATGGCTGTATCGAGACTCCGCAACAATTGTTCCCCCCTGGCGCGTTGGCTCTCTTGTATAGCATTATTGACGAAATTGAGCTCACCATCTGCAAAGCCTCTCCACGCACCGGCCGCACTAGGGCTGCCGGGAATTGATGGCGAAGTACTTGGATCGCGGAATGGATCGCCGTGGCCAGGGCTGGGGGTACGGAATGGATCGGTGACAGGGCTGGGGGTACGGAATGGATCGACGGGCTTCGGACTTATGCCGCGCTTTGAAAAGGCCTGGATGTCGGATGTTCCGCCAATTGGATAGCTTCGAACGACACCAGGAAAGGGAATACCACTCAAAAGAGCAGCTACAATGGCGGAATTGATTGAGACGCGCATGTTGGTTGCGAAATGAAGCTTTTGGGGATGGAAGGTAGGAGAAGATGGAAGCAAAGTATCGAAGAGACAGTGACTGACGATTGAAAATTCCAGGAATCAAATGGATTATAAGCGGAGTTGGTGGATGTAGATGTGCCTGAGCTGATGCTTATATATATTCATCACTGGTGGAGCAGCATGCTTCCTTCGCGCTCGAATGCAAGTCCGCTGTGCCTGACACTCTCGCACCACCCAACACGCCTCCTTCCTGCCAACCCCATGTACAGTGATTCGAGCCTTGCTAGTTGTTTCAACCATCTTATTGAAACTCCGACACGAGATGGAGTCTGACCTTAGTCGCCACGGAAATTGTTCTATGCCACTGAACAAGATCCACGCCGCAAAGCAAGCTTGAATCCACACCATTGAGTGAAAGTTTGGCCCCAGATAAGCCTTCCTTTTGGAATACGCGACCTGCCGTGCGGCAATCAAACTTTTTCAGATGAAAACAAATGCTTAGCCGCAAGAAGCTTTTCATCCAGGCGTCCCATAACGACCTCGCCACTGACCCGCGTGGTTAGGGTTACGCTTTCGTGTCCTTTCCTGCCGTTGACGTCCAGTCATGCGAAGCGAGGAGCCGCCATATGTCAACCATCGGCGTATTTGCATTCGTTTTCAGTGTCAGAGTTGGTGTCGGGGTTGTTCTCGTCAATTATGTGGCCCCCACTTGTCCAATTGCTGTCCTCGCCGACCTGCGGCGAGGATGCCTTCCAAGTCTTCGTTCCCGAAAGCGCGCCCCATCTCGATGTTGAGCATGAGTCCTACGTTCATGGCACAGTCCGTGATGAAGACAAAAGTGTATAAAAGGAAGCTCGGCCGTCGTGGAGAACTAACTGTACTCAAAACCATCAATTTCCACCATCATCGATCAATAGCTTCCAGAGGACAACGCAAAGACACGTTCCTTGATAAATCCTTCAAATAGAGCGCCATTTTTAAATATTTTTAAAGCCATTGCAATCAAATAAATTACAACCTTGACCAATGGCTAGCGCAATCGGTTTTGCTCTCAACGCCGCGGGCCTTGTTGTCCCTCTCGCTCTCATGGGCAAACACCCGGACACACCCAGTCTTGCTTCAACAAACGTCCAGATTATTGCCGGACACGGTGACGCGACAGCTGGAGGGGGTTGTCCACATATAGCTCTATGGGATAACAGTTAGTATAGGGTCAATTGACCATTGCGGACGACCGGTGTACTGACCTTGAGTATTAGATGGCGCAAGAATTGGACAATACAAACCAGGCTCGAAATGCAAGGTCAACGAGGGCGAAGTGTCTCCAGTCTTTAACATTCCTCACAAGCAAACCTTTCCGCCCATGTCTCAAGCTGATCCCTTTTACGTCATGCTATCTACCAAGTCCAACGATGCCATTTGTATTGCTGCGATCTCCGTCATTGGTCAAAAGATCCAAGGCAACTTTTTCGGCGACACAGGTTATATGTGCGGCATGAGCTGGTTCCCCAGCGACAATCCTATAGGCGCAGATTTTGCCAAGCCACACTGCGTCTGGTTGGATGCGGACCACTCGGGGTCCCCCCCAATCAACGCGCGTGCGGTTTCATTTCATCTGAACGATTTACAGCCTGACGCTGAGAAGTTGGCTGAGTACCAGGAAAACCAGGACACACTTTGCAAAAGCTCGCCCCGATTCAGCTTCTGGGGTAATTTGGGTCCTGATGGTATTCCACCCTTCTTCATACCTCCTCTCAAATACACCAATGATAATGGGGCGGACGTCGATCTCAGTCGAGTTCTTGATGACCCGAATCATCCCGTTGACAAGGGGAGGTATCTGCGCCGACGGCGCACGCCAAACACCCGACGCTGGGAACAACGAGGATCAAACCACGACATACGACGGCTCATCATCTCTGACCAGGACGACGACGTCAAAGAAGTTTGTGAGCATCCAAACTCGTATGGCTGGGACATTGTGTCTATCAAGCAAGGCCTCTTCTGCTGCATGGAGTATAAGCAGCTCTATCCACTTTGCTCAGCGACCATTAAAGAAAAGTGTTTCGATCTCGATGCTAAGACCCTTCGTGGGAGTTCGGATGTTCATGTCGAAGACGCAAGCCTCATGAGATTTGGGAGATCGTACAACACGACCTCGCACTGGAAGGCGCCTGCTTAAGAGGGCCGAGGGTACTTTTTTCTCTTTTGTGACATAGACGCTAGATTTTTATCTTTTTAAGCATTAGTATATGATGGCAGATCAAATCATAGGCTACCTCTTGCATTTGATTGCGGGAACGAAGTGCAAGAAATGGCTTTTCACTGTCCAAGTATATCAGGCTGTCGCACCTGGACCGAAGAACGTGGTCGTCAAGCATAATCAAGGCAGTTTCAGAGCGCGATGAAGCGACCAGATGGAAAGTACAATATTTAATTGTATGGAGTGTTCACCCGCGATACCGATGGAGCTTGTGTATTCCTACCATCTCGAGGAATCAATCGTAACCTTAAGCTTGAGAATTCTATTATGATCAGTGGCCTTCCAGTAGGTCACAAGCATATCGTCCAGTTACTACGTGGACTGATCTAGGCCTAGTTACCTACGGTGCCCTGATCGGGTTATATAAGACAACCCTTTCATACAGCAACTTGTGCTTATTCATTCAGGGTATAGAGGAATGGAGTCAAAGGAGAAGGAGCCAACGGCAACAGGCGAAACATTGACGGAAGTACTGCCAGTTGACACTTAATCCCCCACCTTGATCAAATATCGACGTGTCAAACGGTCTATAACCCAATTCTGCCTTCTTTCTCTTCTGCTTCTTCGTCGCGTTCGCTGTCTTGCCTGTCCCTTTCACAGGATTCCTGACTGCATCGAGCGACTTCCCAAACACATTCCCTCCCCATTGCACTCTGTCCACCCCTTTTGCTTTACCTGCGCTGAATCTAATCCTAAGGATGGCATTGGATAGATTAGCAAAAACTAGCTCTTGGTTTCCAAGATTCCGCGGGCGCCTTCATAGATGCTGGCTCTTAGTGTTACCTAAAGTGAACCTGAGTGTATCTGCATTTCTTGTAATTTGACTCGCCTTATTAGCAGTCTGATTACCCTAGCTTAGGAAGACTTGCTTAAAAGCGATGGCGTACGTTGTCACCACGACTTCTGTTCAATACCATTGATTGTTTCAATAGAGATTTCAATTCTTTAGGTGTCTCTGCTTCTAGGATCCGCTGGAGTGCTTTCCAGGCACCTTTAAGTCATTATGTCAACGAGGTGCCATTCTTTAAGGACGCTTACTTTATCGCCAAATGAACGTGCTTTCTCCGCCAACATGTATTGCCTAGCGTTCTCATAGGTTACGCCTTTTACTTCGAAGTGAACGAAGCTTACTCTACGCCTTTTCCTTTCAGTTTCAACTCTTCTGGGTCAAATTCTACCTCTGTCTTCCTCCCAGCACCCACTTCACCAGTCAAAACTTCTCTAAAGAGTTTGTCCAGCCTCCTCATAGCCTCCTCTCCAATCTGGTAGTGTACTACCAGCCTTCCACCTCTTGTTCTTACACCGTACTTCTCACCAATCTCAATAAACAGGTCAAGATCGATGCCATGTGCCTCAATATCAAGCCATACCATATTAGTATCCACAGGATACGCCATCTTGCCTCCCAAATCCGTCCACATCTTCGCAATCGCCTTCGCATTAGCATGCGACTGTGCTAGCTTCCCACCCAAAAACGTCTCTTCAACGGCAACACGAGCTGGTGCTGCTACCACACCAGCCTGGCGAAGACCACCGCCAATCGACTTTCGTATCCAGCGGCAGCGCTTGATGAACGCGCTTGAACCGACGACGATGCTACCAATGGGCGCACCAAGACCCTTGCTGAAGCATAAGCTCAGGCTGTCCATCTCAGTGCAGAATTCCTTCAGCGTGCCTGCACCCGCTGCAACAGCTTCCCACAGCCGTGCGCCGTCCATGTGCAATATGATTCCGTTGGAGCGAGCCCACGCGGCTATCCGCCTGACCTCTGAAAGAGGCATAATGGTCCCATTTAACGTGTTTTCCAGCTCAATAACTTTGGTAGGGCATGCGTGCACATCGTCCGAGATGACAGCATGCTCCTTGATTTCCTCCAATGTCATGTATTTTCCATTCTTTGCGTCAATGGGTTGTACGAGCGCCTGACTCAGTGTCGCAACACCGCCAGCCTCATAGTTTATTATGTGACACCGCCTATCGCACACTATACCCTGCGGAGGCGCTGTGAGATGTGCGCGCAGCGCAACCTGGTTCCCCATTGTCCCGGACAACACTAACAGCGCGTCTTCCTTTCCTGTCAGATCGGCAATGAAGCGTTCGAGGGATTGGGTTGTGGGGTCTTCCATGAAGACATCGTCCAGCAGCGTGCATTGCTGTATCGCAGCAAGCATGGACGCCGTCGGCGTGGTAGTCACATCGGAGCGGAAGTCGAATGCCGCGGGATTCGTTTCCGAGCCCCATGCGTTGCCATTGATGGCGATTGGCGCGCTCGGTTTCGTGCCATTGGCAGTGTATGCCGCAAATTCGGACATGTTGAGGCGTGCGGAGGTGTGTATATGCGTCAATGGGACAATGAATGGAATCAGCCGTGGTTTGGCTGGTCGACACGATGATGAGGAAACTAGGTGCTGGTAAGGACAATTGCGCACCTTACAGGTCGACTCTACGTACTGGACAAGCGAGCGAAGGAACGCAGGTTTGTGGGAGGCATGAGGCCAGATGTGCGGTGGATATGAGATGGGATGAAAGAGGCACAAGGCGGGGAATTCTGGGTTGCCCGTCGGGCTATCTCCGGTGCTAACTCGAAGAGGAAGTTATATGATTCTCCATGCTCGATCTTATCAATCACAGCAGGGGAAAGTTCGTACGAGCTCCAAGGGCTACATCTACACAGTACATCGCTAAGTCGTTTGTGTGATCCGTCTGATCTTAGAAGGTTATATAAGCCGGATGTCTATCCGAACGACAAGCTGGGTATCTTCAACAAACGCCATAGGAGAAATGAAAACATTACAAATATGCAGTCCTGCCCAGGTTGCATGATCAAGAGACATGTTTTCCAGGTGTCGATCCAGAGTGAGTTCTCAGAGACCAAAAACATCTACCAATTGCTCCCATCCTCTTCAAGGCGGAACAGCCCATTCTTCTTCTTTTCCAATGCCCACTTATCGCACCAGGCCTTCATCCTCTCCCTTGCTTTGGCATTTCCAACATTGACGGTTGGGATGATTCTGTCAATCCTCAGAGCACAGCAAAACATTGTGAGCTCACGAAAACTGCTATGCTCACTATAAGGAACGCCGAAACAGCTGGCTCGGCTCGTACTGCCCCTTTGGGGAGTCAAGTCTCGCATCGTGAATTGGCTTTTCCAATTCTGTGAGTGCAGCACCGTTTGCACAGATGGACTTTCCGTAAAGCGGCTGTTCGGTGGGCGGTAGTTCCATCCTGATGGCCTGAAACCGACGGCTCGGGAGAAATGATCACGGTAGTCGCGGAGATAGTCGTCAAGCGTCTCTGCGCGAATCTCGAAAAGCGGCGTCATATGCACTTGCGCGTCCCTTGGATCGGTGGTCAAAAGGGCGTCCAACTCAGGATCTTCAAGCGCTCTACAGATCCTTTGCTTGTTCGGGGGTGCATAGATTTTGCTGTTCAAGGCCTTCGCGATTCCAACGCACATACGCTCCTTGCCGATGCTATAAGTGCCGACTATCACCAGCAAACGGCCGCGGTCGTTAGTGGCATCCTGCCCATTAATCTCCATGGCATCAGGGTCAATCTCTGCTCTTGACCCCTCCCTTTGAATGAAATTGACCATATCCCGCCCAGCACGTTCTCTCTTCATCTGCTCCCACCCGTCATTATGGTCCGCCGTGGCGTTATTTAAGCTTACGCACATGTCGGCGCAAGCTTGTATGACTTGTTCTTGGGGTGGAAAAGAATATTTGGGGTTTAAATAGGTCGTGTCCAAATAGCAGACGTCAAGCTTCTGTTGCCTGTTTTTCCCACTTATAGTATCCAACACATCAGGACGCAGGAGTGGATGCTGCAAATGTGCTCGGCATGCACGAAAGTCTCCACAATGTAGAACGCGTTGCAACCTGGAGTATTGCCCTTTCCCGACTTCCTTCTCGAAGAGAAATAACGAGCTCCCAGGACAATGATTGGCCGGTATCATGGTAACACAAGCTCCTTCAGTATTGGGCACTTCCGTTTTCTGTTCAAACTCAAGATCGACCACCCATTTGGGATCGACGCGGAGCTGTTGCCGCACGAGATTTCCAGTGACTTTGCTGCAATATATGGGGCCATGGGACCAGGACGACGTCAGTCCAACGTAGTGATCGCTATGGAAATGGCTGAGGAAGTACGCGTTCTGGCCCTTGATGGCACCGTAGCGAAATGCGTCCACGCAGATATAGAAACCTGGCAGGATTTTATAGAAAGGGCAAGTCCGTTGATATGACGGCTTTCCTCTCGCCATTCGCTCGGATATGGCGGCGGTAGCCCATGCAGAGTCTTCTGCATTATTCGCCATCAGCTTTGAGAACGCCGACTGTCCACCCGCACTGGATTCCCCAAGTTGAAATGGATGTGCTTGCCCTTCGCGCGGAGGGTGTGGTGCCGGTCTGAACATCTTTCTACCGTTGGTCAATGGTTGTTCACGAGGTTTGATGGACTCGGACGATTTTGGTAATGCTATGGGGTTCCCATCTAAGCAAGCATTGACATGTACCAGCCTTTGCTGTTCATCCAGTGTGTCCAAGGAAGCGTTGCAGATGGGGCAACTCGGCACCTCTTCAAGAGCGGCCTCCGTAGACAGTTGTTCGCTCGTGGCATCTCCAGGGAACATAAAAGGTGCTTCTAGTTCTGTCAACCCTTGCGGAAGGCCTTCGGCCATTTCAAGTCGTCGCTGTTCCTCCATCCAACGCCGTTCTTCATTTTCCTCTCCTTCTTGGAAGTCTTCATCATCAATACCTTCATAGCCATCAAAGCCATCAATGTCTTCAAGCATAGAAGTGTCTTCGGTTTCCAAAGATCGCGGTGCGTGATGTTGTGGAAGCAATTCCCGGATTGGCATCTCAGCGCGGTTGAGCAATGTTGACTTCTCGGGTGAAAGATTAGAATCCTGTGAACCAACAGACGGCATTCTACAGTTGTCTATACCTCTTTCAGTATTCGGGACATCTTCCTCCGCCTCGGAGTCCGAATCATCTACAAATGGTCCAGTTTTCTTTGGCCCCTTCAGGGTCATCGTCGGCGTCGCGGAGTCTGGGTTCTCGCCTTCTTCAGGGGGCGGTGGACTACACGCTTCTGGTAGCGCATCCTCAGTGACCCTCCGTCGCTTGAAACTACCACCATATTCGTTGTAACGTCTATCATCCGCTCCAGCATCCATCTCGTCCCCTTCTACCACTTCTGCACTGTCAGTCCAGCCGATGTCATCTTCTTCGGCACTAGGTTCAGCCAGAACGCCTTTTGCGCCTCTTTCCTGTAGGAAGATCCTGTTGTTTTGCTCCTCGGCCTTCTTAAAGAATGCCATGATATTCCCGTTGGGAGTGGCCTTCGGCTTGGCCTTCATGCCGCCGTTCACCTGTTTCTTTCCCCAGGATGTAGGCACCAAGGTCGTCTGTGTCTGTCGCGGCTGCGAAGATGCCATTTTGGGCTTGGGGGTAGCCAATTTCCGCGCATTTTGGGCAGCCATCGCCGCAGCAGCGTTTATCGGAGGACCGAAGCGGGGTGGCGAAGGAGGGCGACCGACGGATGGAGACAATCGGTTTGTCGGCGGTAATTTGCGATTCTCTCGGGGGTTTCGAAACATAGAGGGTCACTCTCACATTGCTACAGGCAATAGATTAGGAGGGGATGTCGAGAAAGCAGCAAGCGGGTTCGAAATGATGGTTGGTCAAAAGCGGGATTCATCACGGACGCCAAATGACACGAAAACACGTGATCTGGGTTTTCGGACCGTCAATACTCCGGGCGACGTTTTCATCGAATACCCAGAAGGGCATAGCGCCCCATCTTCTACGAGAATCCTCCAAGACTCCCGACCACATAGGTAGCTCGCCGCCTAGTCATCGCTGGCAAACCTCCGGATATTCTTATTACTAGATGATTGTGCTCCCCATCTCGGACGGTAGGCTTGTTCACATTTGCAAGGGAATCTTGGCGTATTCCCTGTCATGAGTGTAAGTTGTAGTACGAAGTCACCACTGTTTACGGATGTGCTGCCAGATTTCTCCTGGAAAACCTGGGATATTATTAGAAGAGATATGAAGATAATCTACAAGTTCTGCATCCCTCAGTCCATCAGCTGGTCACGGAATGAAACCCTTGGAGCTTGGTAGATATGGAGTAACCTGACTGAAGAGGGGCTGTTATTTCTGTTGCTCATTCGGTTCGGATTCTCTGCTCGACTGTCATGTCCGAGGCTCCAACAACCTTGCAATCAAATGTGGGGTCAGTGAGGGCAAGCTTCAGTCTGTTCGGTTACGGTATGTGTCTATATCAATGAGTGGCAGGTCATTTGACACCTGCCCTCAGTGAGATCCCTGGTCACGGTCCTTCCCACAGCCGCCAGCCTGCTCTCAGCCTGCCCGGAAAACCTTCCAACCGCTGACGTCCTTCGACGATGCCGCATACCGCTCGACAGTGTTCGTCATCTCGTACTAGGGGGTTTCAGCCGCAATATTAATGACTTTTGCGATTCAAAACTACTCCTTTTGGTGGTTATAATATTGTGCCACCTGCCCTCCATGAAAATATGGAAACCTCAACAAGGCAACACGAAACGGGCGCACGGATGTCGTGGCGCTTCTGGCCCCTATGCCCCTATGAGGTGCAGATTGACAGCCTCGCTCGCTCAGCTGCAGAGCCGCAGGTGGTGGAAAAGCTCGCGAGCTCCCCGCTCTTGCTCCTCCATCTCGTCCCTCTGTTTACCATCTGAATTCTCCCCTCCTACCATAGTGTATCCGCTCTACCTGGCATTTGCTCTTCTCTAGAGTGTTCGTGTTTTCATTGCCAGAATACTACGGCCCTACACAGTAGTCTCGTTTACGATCCAGGGAGGCAAGTTTTTTGGGAGGTCGAGCATGGCTACAAATGGTGTCCCTCTTGGTGCACTAAGACAGTCAGACCCTAGCGTCGATACTGTCCATCGGGCATCAAATGAGGGATTCGGAGAGTGGCTGTGTAATAAGGGTACGGTACTACCCGTAGTGCCCCTTGGCATACATAGGTAACATTTGCTTATTATTCTATCTGTTGCTTACTTCTTGGACAGGACCATATCTGGACTACATCAAGTCATTATGCGGATCCAACCCTGGCCTTAACACCCGCGATCCCGCGAACCACAAGACACAGATGCGAGATGGCAACGCCAAAGTCGTCTTGTTGGAATCCGCGTCTACAAAACAGCCGCAATTCAATAGGACCGACTTTAAGGGCGTCACTGAACTGAAAGCGCATTTGAAAGCGAATGAAGATGCGCACTCTAAAAGAAGAGTGTATATCATGGAAGGGTTGGCGCGAGACTACGTTGCGGCCGTGGGCGAGCATTTCTTTATGGACCCTTCGTTCTTTGCGCGACAAGAGCGAACTTGCCCCTGGTCGAATGACTTTACGCCTACGAGCGACGCTTTGCCTCCACCAACTTCTCTTAATCCACAAAAGACGTTTCTTCTCCAGTATTGTGAGCTGCGCCAGTTCAATGCATCGCTTCCAAATGACCCTTTCTTTTGTAACGAGACGGGTCGGCATGTGGGCATGACTGCTGCGAGGACAACGAAAGAGAAAACCACGGTAGCCATTCTTCGCCGCAAAGTGTCGTGGTGGTGCCGAAGGACGGACGCTGGTGGATGGGATGGTAAATTGATTCCGTGCTCCCAGGGGCTTCAGAGCTAACACGCGGTCCAGTCGTCATCCTGTGTGATCCCCCACTGCGTAGCCTTCGGCCAGAGGACAAATTGCCCTCACAAAGTGGACTCGAGAACAATGCGTTTCAAGGGGGCTACGTCGATTTCATACCATCTCCGCCATATGATCCGGAATCCCCAGCACCGAAGCATCCTCATCACTCGATGTTAGAGGATCTGTGTCACTATCTCACAAACCATTTCTCACTCTTGGCAGGTGAACCAGATAGCGGAAAAGACGAATGGCAGAATCCGCTAACCTCCTCATTTTTTCTGAAGAAGATCGTTGCTGCACATTACCTACAATTGATCGATTACATCAAGGCGATGCTGCCCTCTCTCGAACTGCGCCTCACCACTGCTTGGAAAGAGGAGCAAGGGCAGTGGAAGAGTCTCCAGACCATCAGTCGCCGCTGTGGAAACTACCATGACGACGTTGAAGATATTATACTCAGTCTGGGCTTTAAGCTTGATCAGAATCACGTTAAGTTCAATTGGAAAGACTGTGAAACCGACTTCCAATACATATATCACCGCTTGAAGACTCTCAAACAGCGAGCCGATAATCTTATGCAAGCCATGACGGGCCTCGCTAGTATCGCCGGGAATCGACAGAATCTCGAGGAGGCCAAACGCGTCAAGCGTCTCAATCTGCTCGCTCTGTTCTTCATACCTCTCGCATATACCTCCTCCCTGTTCAGCATGCAGGACAGCTATGCACCTGGTAATAAAAATTTCTGGGTCTATTGGGTCATCGCTTTGGCTGCGGTTCTGTTTACCGTTGTGGTAACTTGGGCGCTTGATAGTGTATTCTTGGACGATTTGGCCCAATGGAAACTTCCCAGCCCACTCAAACCTTTCAAACTGAAGATATCGAGATTTTTTTCAAGCGGCCCCGATGGACCTACGAAATCATAAGAGACTGCCAGCACCACCAAATCACGTCAGGCATTTGTTATTGGGCTTGCGGTTGCATACAGAGACCACATGGGAATTTGCAAATGCTTTTCATTATAGTATCTGAGTTTCGTTATCCAATGATGTAGACAGTGGCTTCCATACATGGCTATTATGAAAGTTTGGACTCAATCAGTCCATCGTCGCCTCTTCCAGTACCCTTATATTCGCATGCTGGGCAAGGCCACGCCGGAAACCCCTGCTCGTCCAGTTGTTGGACCCTGATAGATTCTAGCGATCCCTCTACATCACATAGCCTCAAGAATCTCCACGCCAAAATTCTCCGGGGATCTGCAAGACTGGTGTTCTGGACTTGCAGCTAAAAGGCCCAGGCTGTGGCTGGCTGGCCCGCGCGCACCTGGACCCCGGAAACGCGAGGTGAGGCTGCTCTTCAGCCGCACACATGGTGCGTGACGGTCTCTATTTGGCCTAGGATTCGCATTCAATAGTGCCATCTATCCCTTTGTTGACCTGATCTGTCCACGTTGGGATTTGTAAACGTTAAATGATCCCATGCAAGCTTACAGCCAGCCTCGTTGTCAAGAAGCCTCATGAGTTGGGCTGAAGCCATGGATGTATGCCCTCACCTCATATGCAATGCTTCCGCACTCGCCCTACGGACAATGGAAGCGACGCTATCGCCTGAGGAGAAAACGACCATAGATGACTACCAGTATACCATGGCTCAACCTAAGCTCGGAAAAACCATCAAGCGTGTAGCCCAATCCCACTTGTCTGTTGACGACCATTGAGTCTATCATGGGTTCCATACGGAAGATAATGAAGGCTGAACATTCTAACATCCGAACTTGCTAACATTGACCCAGACCCGTCTTAATGGTAGGGAAAACAGATGGCGTCGGGGGTATGTCCCTTTTACAACGTGTCGCAACGTGTCGCACGGTATAGTGCTGGTCCGTGATTTGAAGTTTGTTTTCGTGGCTGACATGAAAGTTGGAGACGCCATGCCTAGGCCTCAGTAGCATTGAACCATACTTATGGCCGTGGTTCGGAGATACCGATGGCGTCCAGATCGCAGCTAAACATCGCCGCGAATTCTCATTTGTGCTAGCGCACAATATTCCTCAGTGTATGATCAGACACAACTGGACAGAGACAATTTCCAAGGTAATATTTTGTGGATATAAAAGCACGACAGTCGCCAGTTACATATTTCTCCTCCAAGAGCCCACAACGATCTCATCCTCAACCTTTCTCGACTTGGTTTGACCTTGACAGATTCACCCACAATGCGCTCTTCATCAGTTTCAATCGCGCTGTTAGTGCCCCTCGCTGTTTCGGCCTCTCCCATCGATCATTCCGAAATTTTCGATGATATCTTTTGCAAAGTAAACAGCATTGTGGTTTCTGCCCTTCATAAAGACGCTGTTGCAACCTCCTACTGCTCAAGCTACCTGTCTATCCAGACTTCGACGATGTACGTGAATTCAAAGGCTAAGTATATGTCTTTGCTGACAACATAAGCTCTACCACGGCAACGCAGACGCCTTCCAGCGTCTACAGCACCATCACGGTGACGGAAACCGCAGCACCGGATACGATCACTGAGACGCAGACCGCTACAACTGGCACTGAAGTGACAAGCACGTCCACTGTAGTTGAGGTAAGAAGCGAGCTTTGCGGCTACAAGAAGCTAGACGCTGATTCCACTCAGACTTCGTATACTACGACGACTTTGACCACCTCTACAGCTACAATTTCCTGCTTGACCGAAGCGTACACTTATACGGCCCCAGTTGGGGTCGTACCGGCAGTGCAGACGCAGGTACCCGTTAAACGAGACGAACAAGGCGACGGCAGCCCAATCAATAAGCCATTTGGTATTCCTAGAGAATGGCCATCATCACGCGTATCCAAAGCGTGCAGCTGCCTTTCCATTCCCACTCCGTCCACTACAACGACACTGACGCAGACTCTTCCCACTGGAACCATCACTGTTTTTGCCACCGAGACGACAACTCCAACCATCACTGAGTATGTATACCGGGGATAAATTCAGCCAATTGAGCAAGTCCTGACTTTAACTGACAGATCTGCGACCGCCACCGAGACGTCCACCAACACGGCCACTACGCAGACTACAGAGACCGTTACCTCGACAGTCACAGCTTACGCTGTTGCTACGACGATTGCCAGCAGCAGCACCGGACTTCAGTGGAGGAAGTACACGCATTCGTTTGATGCAAACCTCGTGAACCCTGGCTTCACTTCCACTTTCTTCAAGAACAAAGCTACGGACTTCTCGGGCGCTTCAAACTCACTGTCGTTCGCCACTCCGAACTGGCCCAGCGGAAGCACGCTATTAACGCTTCCGGGCCACGTCGCCTTCGAAGCTAGCCAGGCAGCTGTCCTGATGCAGGGCTTCTTTATTGCCAGACAGACAGGCACGTATGTCTTCGTGTCTTCTGAGAACACGGTCGACAACTGGGGTTACATGTGGATCGGCGATAATGCGTATTCCGCTTGGGATGACAGCAACACTGCCTTCAAGTCCAGCCGAACCGGTTCTCCTTACGTCACTGGTAGTACTTCGATTCAGTTGAACGCGGGAGACGCTGTCCCGATTACCTACTTGTGGGCAAATGGAGGAGGTGTGGGTCGGAGTTCTGTGGTGATTGTTCGGAATGGGCAGCTCGTTGCAGCGGAATTTGTCCAAGCGTGTAGCTCGAGCGTTTTTGCATAGACGGATCTTGATACAGATGATCATGGGGACGTTATTCTGGGAAGGTTAAAAGCAGTGTTGGGAGGGCCAGCACATCATGGGTACACAAATCATCCCTATGGGCTTTTCTTTCAGTAGGCCACATTCGCAGCGTGTACCACGACACAGAACCTATGACCTCATGATTTACCCAGAATCTTTTGATAATCATCCCCGCATTTGGAGGAGAGGAGAAGGGGACTGCGTCCCACAGCCACGCTTTAGCGGAATGCCTTCCAGTAGCGCCGTGATATGAAAGTGGTGAAGGACGTTCATGGAGGTTCATATTTCAGATTCTTCTACACTGAAGCTCACCTATTCAGAACATTGGAAGAGTCGTCGGCGTTCCGTTTTACAACCGGGCGAACAGCCGCCTTGTGGACCCATTACACCTACTGCTGCGAGAAGCCTCCCTGTTAGGAATGTTTATGCGCAATAGGGTACATACTCCGATCAAATGAAAAGAGAGCCTTTTTTCTGCTTTTTGGTTGCATTCTTTTTCGCTTATAGACCCTCCAGGTCAGATTGCTGCTATAGAGTGATACAATCCGGAAAGCATTACTAGCAACCATGTACGGCCACAGTGCCTGTCCCATCAAGAAAGTCTATATAATTGGACTGGGTAATCAAAATCAAGGCTTTGATCTCGATCGGGGCATGGAATCATGCATTGTCAGGCTATTAGGCGTCTTGGTCTTCGAGGTTGCGCACATCTCCACCAATAATATCTTACATGAAGGAACGCAAAGGTATGAATAGTTGGGTGACGCAGTCCTTTAATGCGAGCACTATATGTGAATGTGCTCAATATGGTACAGTCAGGTTGGACCGTTGCGGGGTGTGTTGAGAAGGGAAATCACATGGTCAAGTGCACCAAGACCTTAACGTAATACAACTTAGCATATTTAGACCATAACAGTTCGGCTTTGGGCCAATGGTTGGACAGTGTAATCGATCCTGCAATTTAGAGGCAACTCTCGACTACCGTCATATAGGATTATAAAAGGCGCCTGAAATATCAGAAAAGTATCCCTTTTCGTTGGTCTCTTTGTCCAAACAAGACAGTTCGAAATTCCCTAACCATTGACTCCCTCCTCAATATCTCGCCATGAAGATCTTGATTGCACTCATTGCTGCTCTTATATCAGTTTGTCTGGCCAATCCCGTTGACAACATCGCTGTTGAAGATGCCCCTGCGGTGGAAAATAATGGCGAAGGCCGCGAAGCTGCTCCTTCGCCATCCGAAGGGCTAGCTGGCATTCGTTTCGAAGAAGCCGTAAACCTCATGGAAAGCCAGGAAGGATGCACCGTGACAGGCGAGGGTGGATTGGATGCACGTCAACGCGCGCTCACTCCTGATGGTTCTTGGTTGCTAACCGCAGCAGGGACCTGGCATCTGCCGTTATAGCGATTACGCCAACTGTCCATTTACCAGTGTCCCAGGTTTCTGTCCAGGTGAGTTAGGAAAAAGATCTTTTGGCTTCAAAATATCTGTGAACCGATGAACTAAACAAAAATGCCTGCCTAGGGCCAAGCTATTACCAGTGCTGCCGCGTGATCCCTTGTTATTATCCCTATGAGATGTGGACTTGTCGCAATACGTACAAGGGCTGCGGGTCTGGATTCGAATTCAAGAAGTATGTTCCCTGGCTCATTCGCTTGAGATTACCGGTTTGCGCATCCTCATGTTCAATTAGAGTTTACTAACTTGTCCTCATAGTGGTTTTTGTCCAGGCCCCTCCGGAGTCAAGTGCTGTGCTCCTAGAGCTTAGGTCACAGCACTGACGCCTATCCGCAAAAGCCATCCGTGCGTGGAGTTGCAGAATGCAAACACTGAGTACATTGATTTGTGGATCACAGTCCCGTTTGCTGATGAGTACGCGCAAAGCATGTCTTATCCGGATGGCGAGCGGAAATGGTTGGATTTTCATACGAACCGGCTATGGAGGCAGCTAATTGGAAGTAACTATCTAAAGTAACAGAATATAACTCTGTAAAGGACATCATCTCGTTACTCTGATTAGAGTGCGTCAAATTCTGGAGGAGCGGTGGTGGTATGATCGGATCAGATCAAAATCGCATGAACATCAAAATACTTCGGGACATGAGGCTGAGTTAACAGGCATGAAAGCTTTCGTAGCTTATAGACATTAAACTGGCAAGATGTGATTGTATTTCGCCCATACAGTTCAGGAAAATCGCCCATCCGGTTGGTGAAGACATCTAAGGAGGCCCACCCATGACTACACTCCGAAATAAAATGCAACCATGCCTGGAGAATTCAGGAAATCGACAATGGTATAAAACTCCGACCCAAAAAAGCAACCAAATAATCGAACGTATAAAGACTCCTCAAAAGCGCCCTCCTATGGACCGTTTTCCGGCATCGCAGCAGGGCCACCTTCAACCTTCATCTCCGGCGGCATCGGCTCATACACCACTGCGCCCCTATGCGATTCTGGAACTGGACGACCTGCTGGTACCGACGGTCCTCTATCTTCGTAATAAACATATTCGTGTCCACGGCTCTGGTGCCGCGGAGGGGGTACGTCCCAGGCAATGTATTGTGGCTGATCGGTGTCACGCTCCACATAGTACCGCTCAGAAGGGTATGACGAATGTCTTAATCCTGGGTCATCGGCGACGTGTATGACCTCATATTCGTATAATGGGCGGCCATATTGATCGTAGTAGACGGGTGCGGGACCGCGCTGGCGTTCCGGCGACGTAGCATAACGATGCCCTGGAGGAGAACCTGGGGGCCCACGATCATCGCGAGGGACGTGTTCACGAGAGCCACGTCGCAATGGACCGGTATACGGTTCTTCCGGATATACCCTGTCGATGCTAGGGTTTCTGGGGTTCTCCAGGATGCGGTCGCGTCCAGCATTCACTAACGGCGGTTCTTGTTGCTCAAACCGACGTTGTTGTTCAGCGTAGCGCTCATAGCGCTTGTTTTGGGAACGCGCGCTACTTGAACCGCGACCATATGGATCGTCACGGACGACTTTCATGTACCTGTAATATCGAGCCGGAACATAGCCATGCCTGTCGCTGCGCCTCTGGGTTCCACTTAACCCGCTAGAGCCTTGCACTCCATGGTGGCGTTCCTCATGGTCCGAACCATTGGAGGCAGCCGAGAGTGCTTTCCGATGCCCCAGGTCATGGGATCGGCTCTCATCCCGATTGATGGGCCGTGGACTGACGCCTCGCTCGTAGTGCGGAACGGGGCGTAATTGGAGACGATTTTGTAACTCCGGCGGATGCAAGTCCTGGCCTGCGGCTCCAAGGGAAGATGCTTCTATTGCTCCAGTTGCTTCATGAAATTGGTCTGCTTCATATGGTTCCCGACCATGGCTCCGTTCCCGAATTGTCGGTCCCCTTGGCCTATAGACTGTACGGCTATCATGCTCATACTCCTGGTAGATGCCTTGTGAATGGATTGGATATTCCTGGAATCGATCCTCGTCGGATGGGCGTGCATACACTACGTCCTTCCTGTGTGCATCTTGGAAATCTTCGTACCCTCTATGCATGGCGTAGCGAGCGGGATGCTCCCCGATTGCAGGACTATGACCTTGCCCTATCTGATCTTGCGAAGTAAATTGGAGATTACCACCATAATCCCCCTCCATCGGAGGTTGTGTTCGCTGATCGGGCAATTCATTAGCAGCCGCCGGAACACTATATCTATCCTGGCCACCTACATAAATATACTCGCCCTCACGACGAGGACCTGGTTGCAGAGGCGACTCCCTCCGAGGTTCTCGCCTACGCACAGGTTTTAAAGATCTTGTCGTGGTGACCAATGCTGGATGCAGAGGATCATACTCATCTTCACTAGGTTTAGGCGGCCTTGGGGAGTCTGTGAAGCGGGAATCCAATGACGATGGCGCAGACTTATCCAGAGAAGAAGCTAAATATCCAGGCAGGGGTGAGAAATTCCGACCATTGTGGGGCAGCGGATAAGGTGGCATGCCATTGTCATCAGCAGTTTGAACCCTTGAGAGGGGAGTTGAGAATCGCTTGGGAAAGACAGTGGCAAAGAAGTGTAAACTTCTGGCGTCCATGCGTGGATTATGGATCAAGTCGGAGATAAAACGATCATCCGGGAGTGCTATCATATCTTCCTTCCAGTCCAGGGGGACAGTAGCTTGGCCGCTTCCACGACCTTGGTCCCGAGAAGCCATGTGTTTGGATTCGAAATGACGAAGCAGATCCAGGGTGGTATAAGTTGGTCCCTCATCAAACCTCCTAGGGGGGGCAAGGATCTGGCAAGCTTTGCACATAAGGCCAGGAGCATATTTTAGCGTACTTGACATATCTGGGCTCGAGAACGCATCAAGAACCTGACTCCAGGTTGGCTCATCATGGAACTCGAATCGAAACCTGGAAATAACGTGATGGAGCAGAACATAAACCCGTAGACCATTGGGAATATCCTGGATACCTGAAGTCTGCCTCCACGCCTCCTGCGCGGCTTCAGCGATAGTACTCACATGTTTCTGATGTGTCTCAATAGTGATGTCCCGACGACCAGCAGAGATGTTCTGCGGCCCCTGGTCATTAGTACGCGCTCCGCCTACTTGCGCAGTTGGCTGAGGACATGTGGAAGGCACTTCAGCACGACTCCCTGGTGACGCAGGACGACCTTGCAAGCTGGCACTGGTCCCAAATACTGGAGGTCCCATGGACTGGTGGAAGTAGGTCTCTTTTGGGCCGGGAAAACCTTGCGCATAATCATAACCGCTTCCTGCTTGTATTACCTGGCTTGGAGGTGCGAAAGGTCCCGGGTTGCCATATACGTACGGAGATGGGCTTGCCTGAGGAGGGTGTGACTGCATAAGAGGTGTGACCGTTCCAGCGCGGCCGTAGCCAGGATAATGGGGACCGTAATGGTGGGCATGTTTTACTGAGATGGGATCAGGATGGAATGGCGCCTCTTCTGGCCATTCCGCCTCTCTCCATGCAACAACTATGTTGCCCCTGCTGAAGGCGTTAGTGTGCTTAGCTGCAAAATGCTGTATAACCCCTTCAAATCCATAGAAGCGAGGATTTCCTTCGCATCCATTCCCGTAGCATAAGAAGAGCTCTTTGCGGAACTGCTCTGTTAGAGGCTTCAGTTTGTTATCGTATACCCACTTCATGTTTTCCAAGACGAGCTTTGTACCAGGAGTGTCGCGGACTCTTCCCGATTCAAGGTTCTGGATGGTCGATGGAATTGTACCACTTCCAGGCTCGGTATAATATCTCCGGCGTACATTAAGCAAGAGATCAGCTGCGAACTTGGGACTGTTTTCGTATGTGACCGCTCTGCCGTGGTCCCAGTCCTGATTGATGAATTCATCGGCAAGAGCGTTAAGTTTGTCCCGAACCGGTTTCTGTAATTCCTCCCATTCGCGGTCTAGGACCTCCTTGAGTTCCTTCGAGCTGGGGTCCTGCAGGCGGCGGTCTGCTGCCCTCGCGGTGACAGATGCGAGACGAGAGAAATGTTCCGCTTCAGCCTGCTGTGCTTCCGGGAGCTGTGCTAGCAAGCGGGGTTGCAGCATACTCCAAGCATAATCGTTCAGGGGCTGCGAAATCTGGATGGCTGCTTTGAAAGATTCCATATGGCGCAAGACGTTCGGTGGAATGGGCGGATCGAGAAGCATGGCGCGCCGCTCAATCTCTAATTTACGATTCGCCTTGGCTTCGATCGCGTCGTGGAGGTTACGTTCGCCACGTGGAACTTGAGTCCCTACACCAGAAACTTGGAATGGAGTGTTTGTGTTTGCTAGGGACTGCGCGTATGGCTGGCTCGCCGAAGGATGAGGTGTAATTGTGGCTGCTGCGGTCAGGGGAGGCGCTGCATACTCGATACCGCCTCCAGCATCATGTGCAAGCTTTTCCCGCAGCACGGAGGGTGCGGAAAGATACCTAGCAGCAGGAACCGGAGCATGGATCGTAGGTGATTCATGAGGTTGGCAAGGTGATTGACGCCGTTGGGCGGTTGCCGAAGTTGAAGAGGTAGTTGTGTGAGCTGTCTTGATAGCCTGATGTTTCTCCCACCATTGATATTTCACTTCCCATCGCTCCCAGTTTTCGGTATACTTCATTTGCTCCTTCCCTCGCGATTCCAACCCCTTGTACCATTCCTCAGCAGCAGCAGGCCCTAGACTCAAGGCTCGCTCGAGTTCTTTTGTAAGCTCGGCAACGTGAGGTTTATAATAGTACTTCGAAATTTCCACATTCGCAGGGGTCGTAGCGGCCTGAAGAGTATATGCAGGAATGTAGTTGGCATCACCGGTGATGAGCGCGAAGGGAAGGGCGGGACGAAGGGCGGATGCGCTGGAGAAAAGAAGGCTCGCATCCTACAGAATCAGTGAAATCCGCATATGCCGTGAAATTATGACTTACGGTCTGGCATCTCTCCAAAAGACAAGAGCCGCAAGCTCTAATACCGAATGGCCACACGGCGCGCACCCCTGTTGTCCCTGGGCCCCTCTGCCATATTTTCTCTCCAGGTGTAAAGGCATCCAGCTTCTGGCAGAATTGGCAAGTCTTGGACCAGGCAAGACGCCACATCTGAGCCTCAGTGAAACCTGGAAGCGGTTTGGGTGGCTTTGTAGGGTGCATATTGCGAGCGGAGGCCCATATGGATTCAGACTTTAGAAGACGGAGAGAGCCAGAGTCCGAGCTGAGGATGGGAACATCGCGGACTTCTGTGAGATAGGAATGAAAAGATCGATTGACTTGAAGCAATCGACCGAGTGTCTCGAGAGGACAGAAAAGAAATATATGTTGCCATATTGCTGGCGGAAGTCCAGCGCATGGTAACAGGTCCGTTGTAGAAAGAGAGGAAGGCGTGTCAAGCTTTTGTCTCTTTTCAGGTATCACCTCGGCTTCCTCAGCCTTGCGCTTGGTAGGTAGAGGCGCCTGAAGTGCATTGCCGCTCGGTGTATTCGACTTCGGGTCGGATCCGTAGAAGTCAGAGGACGAAGCCACGCTGGTTTCGCGGTCGTCCATAATGTATCAGCTCCACCCCGGAGGAGCTCACGCCAGGAGCCCCACCCCACGTACGCGAGCGATGGGACGCATGAAATGAACAGGTCGGCGACAATCGAGGTGTGAATGACAGCTGGAGGCGAGGGAAATGCGACGCGCGAGCTTTGGAAGAAAGACGAGGATGACAGCGGCGTCGTTTCTAGTGTACCGTGGATTCCGAGGGGCGATTAGGCCAATTTCCAGCTTCCTCTACAGATAGATGTGCTGTTGGCAAGTTGTGCGGAGTGTGAGAAATCAAGAGTGTGAAGTCCGTTGAGCTGTGAATGGAAGCTGGAAGCTTTGGCCCATTCTCCAAAGTGAGGCGGGCATACCCTAGCCAATAAAACGTCGCGGCTGCCCATAACAACTCCAGGCCCAACGCATGCTGCCCAGCGGTGTCGTGTTCATTTTTACGTTTGCGTCCAGTCATATTCCAGCATGGATCGAAAAATAATAAACACATAGATTTTTTTGGGCACAAAAAATGCAGGTAAGGCTGGCAAGGAGAGTGAAACGCACGTGACTCAGCCACATTAGCCACAGAGTCTTGGCATGACGAAGCTCTTGGCTGGGAACTGCGGCTGTGCAGTGCTCGTCCGAACATTAGTACCTGCTCCGAACCATGTGCAGACCATCTTAATTCACTCTGAGTACGCGTCAACACTCTACCTACGCGGATTGCCGGGCTTCATCGGAACTCTGCCAAGTTGAGTGAGCCAACCTGCTTTTCCAGCTGGTCGCTCTCGTACATTCGACACCCCGCCCAACATCAAACCCCTCTCCAGTGAAGCTCCTCGACACCGTCCGAGCCCAACATGGCCACCCTCAATACTTCTACCAACGGTCCCAACATAACGAGAAGTTACCAGAGCATCGTCAATGCCCCTGCACCTTCTGGACCAAAAGCCAGCTCACCAACATATGGGCAATGGGCTGTGTTTACAGTTGCAGCTCCCCTCGTCAGCGCTTTCCAGCATGATGGTGGAAAGGAGAGCGTGTTGAAAGTTCAAACTACAGGCGGTATGTTTGGTCAGCTGCTATTGAGGGACTGTTTCTAACTGAGCTTCAGAGGGCGAACTCGAAGATCTAATAGACGAGTTTTCCGACGGCCGTATCCAGTTCGCTTTTGTCAAGGTCAAGGACCCGAATACCACACTACCGAAGAGTGTCCTGATAGCCTGGGTAAGCATTCAACGCCCCTATGAGCACACTGCGCCACTTTGCTGATATATCATGCCAGTGCGGTGAAGGCGTTCCTGAACGAACCAAAGGCTACTTTGGAAGCCACCTCGGTGTTGTCACGAAGCTTCTTCATGTAGGTCCCACCGATTCTATACTCCGTCAACATTGGTCTCACAGGACTTAGGGATATCATGTTCAAATCACTGCTCGCTCCGAAGCAGACCTGACTCCTGAGAGAATCATACAAAAGGTCGCAGATGCCTCTGGCGCAAAATATTCAGGGGGCCCTACTATTCCCTCCTCCGGTGGCCCACCACCCGTTGCCGCAAAGAAGCCTGCTTTCACGCCCACACAAGTAGGAGGTGGAGGTTCGGCCTTCAACCCTCTCGGATCCAGATCGAGAGCGCCTGCGGCCAGCGGAGATGTCGACAATGACGGCTGGGGTGCTGACGCGCCTCCCGTTACGCGTACACAGCTTGAAAAGGTCCAGCCCGCTTACCAACCTACCAAGGTCAACATGGCGGAACTGACGAAGAAGACCGAGCCCTCGCGCTACCAGGCCCCCGAACAACAGGCTACGCCTCCAGATGTGGTCAAGGGCGGATATCAACCCATTGGCAAGGTGGATATCGCGGCGCTCCGAGCCCAGGCAAAGGCACAGGGACAAGATGACAGGCCGACCGTCGTCAAGGGTGCATATGAACCTGTTGGCAAAGTTGACATTGCGGCCATCCGTGCGAAGGCGCAGGCCGCCCCTGAGCAACCCTCCCCACCACCCGTCGCCAGCAACGAAGAGGAAGCCCCCAAGTCGCTGGCAGAAAGGGCGGCAGCTTTCAAACAATCCGAGAGGCTGACCAGCCTACCGAAACCCAAGGTCGCGAACAAGTTTGGAGGGGCCAGCGCGTTCACTGGAACGAAGGCCCCAACTCCTGTCACTTTTGGTGCGAAGCCTGTTGCGTCTGCAGCGCCCGTTGGTACCGCGAGCAAGACATTTGCGGACGAGGGCGGAAAGACTCCTGCGCAGATTTGGGCTGAGAAGAAACGCGCTCAAGGAGGTGGTGTCATTTCTCCTTCCAACACCGGTGGAGCCGCTCCTTCTCTACCGGTGCAGAAGAGCGGAGAGGGCGGTTGGAAGAGTGGATACACGGGCAAGTCATGGGCACCTGTCCAGACTACGCGGACAGGTCAATCCGCCACAAGCAACCTAAGCAACCAACGGACTGGCGATGAGGCCCATCATGAGGAGCCCTCCGCCCCTGCGCCACCTCCCATGGATTTCTCGAGCAAGCCCAACGCTGGAGCTCGCGGCGTACCGATACCAGGACTTGCGCCTCGTCCCGCAGAACGCGAAGAGAAGGAGGAGGAGGTTCCCGCTGTCCAGCATCAGCGCTTGCCGTCGCCGCCTCCTCAGCCCCGAAGCCCGTCGCCAGAACCTGCCGGCTCCCCCGTCCGCATCGCTATGCCCGTCGCTCGCGGCAGACAGCCCGAGGAGATCCCGCCCGCGCTCCACGAAGAGAAAGCCCCTCCCATGCCTGCGCGTTCGCTCGACCAAGCGGCCAAACAAGCCCGCGACGTCTCCCCGGAACCGCAAGTCCAGGCTCAAGACCCCGCCCGCGGTGCTGGCGCAGCCGTAGCCGCAACGACTTTCGGCGCGGCCGCAGTCGTCGGCGCCGGTGCCGCCGCAGCGGTGGCTGCGGGCACAGGATCCGGTGGCGCAGGGAAGCGCGCGCTAATCCAGTACGACTACGAGAAGGCCGAGGACAACGAGATCGAGCTCCGCGAGGGCGAGTACGTGACGCACATCGAGATGGTCGACGAGGACTGGTGGATGGGCCAGAATTCGCAGGGCGAGACGGGCTTGTTCCCGTCCAACTACGTCGAGCTCGTCGAGGACGAGGAGGCTGGTGTCCAGGAGGTTGAAGCTGAAGCTCCTCCGCCCCTGCCTACGCATCCTTCCGCTGCGGAGGAAGTCCCGCCTGCAGCGCCGCCGCGGCCTGCTGGGGAGGACGCCGGCCCGACGGCGACCGCGCTGTACGATTACGAGGCCGCGGAGGATAACGAGTTGAGTTTTCCCGAGGGCGCGAAGATCACGCATGTGGTAAGTTGGACTCTTCCTTGAAAGCCGATGAAGATGGGGAGAGAAGAGGTGCTAATGATGATAACTCTAGGGATTCCCCGATGAGGATTGGTGGCTTGGTCAGTATAATGGCCATTCTGGACTTTTCCCGGCGAATTATGTGCAGCTGGATGAGTAGAGAAGTTCAAGGAAGGGATGTGCTTGGGCGGATGTGTATAGCGGACATGGTCTAGAGGAGCGGTTGTGTTGGAAGCACTTGGACGTGTGAAGGTGGAAATGTCTTTGTGCGGTGACTGCGCAAGAAAGTGAGCAAGCATGTCGAGTTTGAGCGGGACTGAGCTGAGCGAGCGTGTTTACGAAGCGGTAGCGGTAGCATTGAGTGTTTGGTCAGATATGTCAGATAGTGCAAAGCCAAAAAATTTCAGTTACTACAGGGTCTCCATCACTTGATATTTGGTGGTTTGCTTTTTGTTCTCTGTAGACATCCGCTCACATTTGTCCTTTTCCAAGGCCGAAAGGTACAGTATCGAACTTCAACTGTATCTAGCTATTCAGCTTTTACTATCTTAGAGATATCTACACAAGCACATCACCTCTGGTATATGAAACTGGTGTAACCTTTTCTTTCTCTCACTCTCCCCAATAGTCCATTCAGCTATACACAACTCGTGGCCTCCGTTCCTCCCAGACCAAACTCCCCTGTGCAACACGGACACAAAAAGGGAAAAAACCAAAGGATATGAACCTCAGCCCCAGACCGAAGCATTATAGCGCCCTAGGCACCCCCGGCACCAGGCATTAGAATTATACAAAAAAAGCCAAGTCAACTGGACACAGATAATGCGGAAAAACGGAAAGGAAAGTAGAAAAGGAAATAGGAACAGAAGAAAAGAGAAAAAAAAACACGCATTCTCATCAATATACATCCCAGATCCGGTGGAGAGTCGCTACCCACAGCAGCCGTATAGAAACACCTCCGAATAAGCCGATGATAAATGCAAAAGATTGACAAAGAAAATATTAGTGCTACTGGGCACCGATAAGATGTGTGGAACTTTGTCGTAGCTGGGTATATGGATGAAGCGAAGCGAGTCCCTGAATAGGCCCACAAGGTCGGCGCAGGACAAAATTCATGGGCGCAAATTAGTATAGGGGATGGTGAAGAGAACAGGTCTGCAAGTCCTATGCTGTGCTCTTCTTGCGGCCGAAGATCGTCCTGGTGCGGCTCTTGTCGCGCGGCTTCTTTTCCGAGTTGTCCTTCTTCACCGATCGTCCAGACCGGACGGAGCGCGCATCGGAGGCGGTCGAGCCATCGTCCATATACTTGTCCTTGTATATCCTAAACAACATGTCAGAAGACCATCTTGCCACAGTGGCCAGCAGGAAACTCACCAGCTATTGCCCACCATGCTCACGCCCTTTGCTCCAGCAGCCCGATAGAGCCGGGCGGCTTTCTTCATATCCTTCTTACAACCCACACCTTCAGCGTAGCAGTAGGCGGCCTCCACTAGGGCATCGGGATCGCCCCAGTTCCCGGCGATTTCGTAGCAACGAAGTGCGAGCGGTTTGTCCTGAGGGGCGCCCCAGCCATTTCCATAGCATTTCCCGAGCTCGTAAATGGCAGCGGCATACCGGGCGCGATGCTGCTTCCGCTTGACAAGGTCAAGGGGCTGGCCATGCTTGGTCTGGTCTTCATCGTCAGCCAGCTCGAGCTCGCCAGAGTCCACTGCTTTACGCAGCCACTGGAGGGCTTCGGCCTTGTTCTCACGCATACCCCAGCCGTGCCGGCAGGCCAGGCCATACCAGAACATGGCTTCGGGGAGACCAGCACGCGCAGCAAGACGGAGATGATAGGTGGATTTCATGAAGTCGCCAGCCTCGTGAAGCGCGATACCCTTATCACAGTGTTCCTGGGCAGTAATTTCAGCCGGTCCCTCTAGACGAGCACAAATGGTACTGTTGCTCGAAGTGAGGGATGGTGCGCTACGATCCGCCGAAGTATTTCTACTCAGAGAAGGCGGGGCGCGAGATGTTTCGGGTCCAGAAGACCGAGGCGGAGATTCGGGCGAAGGCGGACGCTGCTGGTCGTCGTTTGTTGCAGGCTTGTCCCATGTTATCTGGCTATTCAAGAAATCCTCAATGCCAATGGATTGGCGGTCTAGCGGCCGTCCCCGAGGAAGAGTGAATTTGGTGTATGTATACGTGGCGGTAGGATTGGTCGAGAAGTCGCCAGAGCGACGGAAGTCCTCGCTAGTCATGCTAACGGGGGTGTGGACGACTTCACCACCATAGTTAGGGTTAGGATCTTGGACTGCTTCTTGACGCTGCACGAGACTATCATAGGACGGCCTGGTGACGGCGGTGTCATCCGATGCCTGACGCAGCGGAAGATCGGATGCCCTTATGTCCAAGGAGGGCCTGCCTGCACTGCTCATGGGGCGGGAGAAGTTGAAAGCCGGTCGGGGAAGCTGGGACCCGCCAGTAGAAAATTCTGAAGAGAGCGATGGCGATCGAGGGACGGTAGAATTGGTGAAAGGAGTGTATGGCGAATGCGCCCTGGAAATACTGGACCCGGGTGACATATTCTTCGCTTGCAACGAATCGTAGGAATCGCCCATGGACATGCCCTCGAGCTCATCGGAGCTGTCTCCTGGTACTGACCTCATGCTGGGGGCCGGGCGAGGAGAACGGTCGCGCGATAGCTCTCTCATGGATCCTGGGGATCTGGGAGGACGCAGTCCAGACTGGGGATAGGCCCTGGCGGACAACGAATCCATAGATGGTTGCTTCTTCTGGGCCAGGGGTTGAGAGTGTGAACGAGGCATGCTTGGTGTGACTGGCGTGGCCTCCTGCACGCCAATAGCAGGCTCGGGCGAGTGGCTTCGAGGCATGTCGAAGTAGCTGTGCGGCGGATGTTGACCATGCCTGCTTTCTCCAATGGTGGATAAATTGTTCCGGAAGGGGAGAGGCGGGTCATTCTGAGGGCCACCGAACTGTGGGTAGAAGGACTGGTGTTTTTCGGCCGAATTGATCTCTCGCGGGGAGACTGGGGGACGAGCTGGACTGAGGGGAGGTCGGTCCTCGTTGGGCGAGTTGACGGAGGAGCTGGTCAGCGACGAGAAGTACCCAGCGCGATTTCCAAACTCATTCTGGATTGTAAGAGGAGCAAGACGACTCATTCGTCGACCGGCCCTGTTCTCCTGCTCGAATCTCTTTGCGAGCAGTCGTCCCTGCAAAGCGAGGGCGTCGAGAGGCGACAGGGCAGGCGGGATCTCTCCTACTCGGGGGCTGGGAAGATCGTGAATGGACAGTTGGCTCAGATCGGACTCTGAAGATGGGGAGCGGAAGTCCAGGGCGCCGGGGCGCACCTGCCGATTCGACATGGTGGGCAAGCGCTGGGTTTACCGGTGGCAAGTGTTTATATATACGTGATGGAAGCGAACAGGGTGAAGGGCGGCGTCGGCAGGGATAGCGACAAGAGAGTGTTAGAAGTGAAGGCGTATATTCGCAGAGATTGGAGGTGTGGCAGGATGTGGGTTCGGTTCGGGCTTGGGTGTCGTCATGCGAGGCAGCGAAGGAGGATGAAACGGCGAGCAGTCGAGGGCAAAGTCGGTAGGAATGCGCAGTGTTGAGGGAGTGAAAGGGGCGGACAATGGAGGTATGCTGGCGGGGAAGCAGGTGGTTCAATGTTCCGGGGGGCGCAGTGGTTGGAAGTATGGTGTAGTCAGCGGGCGTAGATCATGGCGATGGCGTTGGGTTGGGAGGGCGTCGGTGAAGGAGCGGAAGCGCAAGCGCAAGCGGTTGCGCGGAGAAGAGAAGCGGCGACCAGGCGATGGGTAGATGTTCGAGACGGGGCCGACGGCGAGCAGCGCGCACTGCACTCTGTTGGGGTAGAGGACACGGATGGGATGGGGGGGAAGAGGGAGGGAACATGGAAGAGGACGAAGGGTGAAGGGTGGATGTTTTGCTTAGGTCACGCTGGTGCTCCCCTATTTCGATGCGAGTCTGGGAAGGAACGACCGCCGGGAGCCCAGGCACGGTGGAACCCACACCACAGTGACCACACCACACAGGGAAAGAGGGACCGACCGCGACCGTTGCCCGTTGCACCTGCCCATCTGACGCCCGCATGGCATGACCCTGGATCCCTGCCAGGAACTAACGCGTTTCAGCTTTGTATGGGGATGGGGATTGGGCCTTGCCGAGGCCGTCCGCGCAGTGTCTACAGAATGTGAATGTGGTGGCCAACTTCTCACTACTCAGCTCATCAGATCGTGTGGAGAATTGCCCATTTCGCTAGGCTAGCAAATAATAATAAGAACTATTCAGTTCTCTTGGTCAGATTTCGACTTCTACGGAGTACAGTCCCCCAATAATCTGGTGGGCCGGCGACCCCAGACGAATCGGGCCCCTTGCACGTGCTCCACTGAATTGCCGGCCCGCTGAGCGGCTACGATGCAATTTGGCACAGGAACCAACGGTCCTCACGTATCGCCCGTGTTACACATATGTACTCATCGTGCACGACGCAAGCAATGTCATCTTTGTGTTGCGGGCCACAAATAATATTATTGTCATCATCTTCTGGAAGTCACACCAGCAAACACATCGTCACGCTTCCAAAGTTCCAACATTTCCAACTTTCTTGAACCAGCTCCTACAGACAGCGTTGCACCTGTACGGGCAGCTAGCCAAATACATCTTTAGGTGCTGGAGGGCGACCGCGCCAATAATAACACTTCCCATATTAATAACCTGGCCTGTTCAAAGTTGGCCAGACTTTTCAGGGTCCTGGGGTGGGGGGAATTCCTGCCAAGCCAACAGTAACTACACAGTATTCTTACATCGTGCCAAATAATCCTCATGGCTCGTCCTCAGATCGATCGCTCAAAATCATTTCGGCTGAGCCGCCTTCTTTTACCAAGATCGTAAGAAAAAAAATGTGACACTGTGTCCTCCCTACTCTGCGACTGCTTCCGCGCGTGCCCAGGAGTACACCTGCCTGCAGCCGACAATATTGATCCTGTTCCTAACCGGGACCATGGTGCAGATTACGAGACCTTGAGTCGACAGTTGCATGCAGGCCCTGGCCCTGCGAGGCTGCGACTCTGCGGCCCCCCAGGTGCAAACTGGGCTCCGAAATCATCCCGTCTTCCATCATCAACTGGCCGACGTTTCGATCCTTTCCCACGATTGCGCGCTGTCTTCATGGTGCGGTTCCGCCGTTTCGTCCAGGGACACCCGTCGCACTCCCAACATCCTGCCCACCAGTCCCGCGGGAACCCAATTGCCGACCATATCGTACGTGAGACTCCCTCTTCCCACGTGCCAAACCCGACGTGGGTGTTTCTGTGTAATCGCGTCAAACACGGATATGTGTAGCTCCCGCAACGGGCTGCCTGTGTTGCCGTTCTGACAAAACATTCCCCGGTTGCGCGCAATCCGGCTCTGGTTGACAAAGTTGGATGCGTACGACTGTCGTGCCGTCGGCGGCCACAGCTCCGTGTCTGGAGATCCCAAAAACTGCAGATGTTGTTTTGCCCCCACATGGCTGTAGTCGAATGTTCCAAGCTTGAACTGGCACACATCAATACCAAGCGTCCCTAGCTCCCCTCGCAAAGACGCTGTGAACCCCTCCAACGCGCCAACAACCGTCGTCTCGACGCTGTGAAAGGGAGGCCGGAGCGAAGACACGATGCTTGGTGTCATCATCAGCACGCGCGCCTTCAGGCTGCACACCGTCGGTAAGAATGCCTGTGCCAGCGTAATCGTTTTGAGCACCTTTGCATTCAGCGCATCAGACCACAGCTCCGGCGACACGGTTTCGACGGGCCCCGAGGGATAGATGAGGTCAGGGACCAGGATAAGTGCGCTGAAACTGAGATTGTGTAGCGAAGCTCCGGAAAACGCTGCCTGTGGCCTTCTCAGCGAATTCGCGAACTTCTCCATTGCTTCCCGCGTCCCCTGCGGGTCCACCACATCAATGTACAGCGGCCGCACGTCTACTCTTGACTCGCTTTGTACTTGTTGCTCTTCTTCCATGTCTGTGCAGACAACGTATACAATGAACCCTCTCCGTTCGAGGTCCAGGGAGAGCGACTTCACGATCGGAGAACTCGGCGATCCTGCGAGGACAACGACCTCCCTCCTGGCGCCATTGCTTGCTCGCCGCGCTCTTCTCTTCTTCTTGTGCTTCCTGCTCTCTCTCCACAACAGAAACCCTCCGGTCCCGAAAAAAGCGACAATCGCTGCTGTGAGCGCACGATTTCGGGAAACCCAGGCTTGCACGCGATCAAGATACGCGACGGACAGTGGAGTCGGCGGCGGAGGAGGAGGCCGGGCGTATTCGGGCAGCCATCCTGGAGGCACCGTTCTCTTGATGTAAGCCGCTACCGAAGCAAAGTGTCGGTCGGTTTCATCCCATATGTCGCCCGTGAACTTTCGTATGTCCTTCGAGTACTCCGCTAGCTACGTCCATTGGTCAGTTAAGCTTCTGAAAGTAGAGAATATCACCTACAACGTCAAGAAAGTGTTGGTCGTCTTGCGTCATAATTCCTGCTGTTTCCAGAAGGACTGTGACACCTCAACAGTAACAAGAAGCGTGGAAGGTGTTGAGCTTGTCGCTCGCGGGGAAGTGTGAGGTCAGATCTGGAAGCTTGGAGTGGCGTTGTGGCTTGATTGGCCGCCACCGCCACAAATCAGCGCACGTGATACCCCAACAATTACCCCCAACATGGAAACTTCCTTCATCCTTCAGCGCCCATCCTATGGCCAGGTGAAAAACCTACCGAGCCCAGGTGAAGATGTGGACACGGTGACTTCTTTCGCTGAGACTGGTCATTTGGGCGCTGAAGAAGCGTCTGTCTCCCTCACTCTGTTCCCAACAGCGATTAGGTAGCTTTCACTTAGGGCCATTTTCCTTTGCGTGGACAGCTTACGCGGCTGTCGCCGCCTTCTCTTTTATTTCTAATTGACTTTCCGATTCTACTGTGTTCTACGGTTTTCATGTTCTGACCAGATTGTGAATTTACTTTTCTTTTCCCTTCAAGTTCTCAAGGGTTTCTTTCATTTCGCGCCCAGCCTTTCATTGCCGCCTCTGGCGGGGAATTGTCAACTTCGCTCAGCAAACAACCTCCAAAACCTAACAAGGTGGACCTGTCGGCGATCAAGTTCGAAAATCACTGCGGCCCGGCTCAGAAGATCGACGGCTGTCCATCATGCGGGAGATCGACGCTCATTTCGACGCCTATGTGCATCTCAAACATCTGCCCCGCGAGCAGGAAGCTCTGCAGCTGCTTCGCAAGGCTGCATCAGCAGTAAAACCCATGATGAGGAAACGAGGCTGGAAAGTGGGGTCTTTGCATGAGTTCTTGCCGGATGAGCCGCAGTTACTAGGTATTCCGCTTCATGTGTTCTTTCAAGAGTAGCTTACTGACAGAGCACAGGCTTGAACGTCAACCGAACAGAGAGGATACTCCTCCGACTGCGCTACCATCATGACTCTAGGCAGTTCCTACCCATGGAACAGATTACAGACACTCTACTGCATGAACTTTCTCACATCATCTGGGGTCCGCATGACCACAACTTCAACAACCTCTGGAACGAGCTTCGCGATGAGCACCAATCCCTCCTGGCTAAAGGCTATACAGGAGAGGGTTTCCTAGGGTCTGGTCAGAAACTCGGCGGAAGGCGTATTCCACTCGACGAGATGAGACGACAGGCCCGCATTGCAGCCGAGAAGCGGAAAGCCTCTACTAATCTTGATGCCGGTGGTCACCGTCTGGGAGGCACGAGGGTCGTCCAGGGAGTCGACATGAGGAAGGTCATTGCAGACGCAGCAACGAGAAGGAACAGCATCACTACAGGGTGTGCGAGTGGAAGCGATGCAGCCGGGAGACTTCAAACCCAAGCCGTCAAGGGTGGATTCCGTACCAGAGCAGAAGAAGATGACGCCAACGACTTGGCAATAGCTCAAGCATTACAGGAGCTCATGGAAGAGGAGGAAATGAAGAAACTGGAACAACTGTGCGCACCAAGCGGTGGCGGAGGTCTAGCGTGGGACCGTGAGAATGGCCTCCGATTTGACAGCGACCCGCCTTCACGGAACTCCTCTCCGCAGGCCCTGCCTCCCCGTTCAACAATCGCATCAGCATCATCACGACGTCCGCCTAGTAGTTCCTCCGGTCGTCCCATCTCTCGGCTAGTCACAGAGTACGAAACCTCACGCCCGAAGCCACCCTCGAATTCAAGCACCATATCCCCACCATCCCCAACCCCAGGCTCAACACCTGCCAACCCCATAACCCTCCCTCCCTCCCCGCCCCGGCCCACGTCCCCAACAAAATGGTCCTGTCCGCAATGCACTCTCCTCAACCCGCTCGACTACCTCTCCTGCGACGCCTGCGGCCTCGAGCAACCACCCCAACCCATCCCACGCCACCAACAGTTCGGTTCTTCCATGCACGCGCCCCAGTTGCCGAAGCCGCCACCGGCGTCAGGGCTCAGGGGTCCGGGTGCGACGCCGTTCGAACCGGCGAGGGGGCGGCTGGGGTGGAATTGTTTGAATTGCGGGACTTTTATGGAGAATCAGTGGTGGACTTGTACGCTTTGTGGGGTTATGAAGGCGGAGAGTTAGGGGGTTTGGTGGATAGAAGTGAGTGACAGTGTGGGTTTAGCGTGGCGTTGGGAGGGTGATATCCTCAATTCTTGTACTGCTTTGGCGAATACCCTATGGAAGTGTTCATGAAGATCGTAGTACATTTTCTCAATTATGAAAACCTGGAATCCTAGTACGTCGTAACTAAGTCCCTCCAACCCAGCATTAACCACTGCTCAATTTATAGTGCTTCTTACGCCTCATGGTGTGAAAACGACCGTCTGACCGATACCAATGTACTCCGCCGCCACTTCAAACCCTTCCTTCCAGTTCTCCAGGCTAAATGCTTTTGTCGTCACCCAGCCCTTGCCCCTGGGAAACATGCCTCTTTCCAGCATCTTGACAATCAGCACCAAGTCATCCCTTTCGTACATCAACTTCCCACGGAGTGAGATGTTGCTACCAACAAACTTCCAGGCCGGTATGTTAATCTCCGCCATGCCCATCAAACTGCACCGGCCATTCTGTCGCAGGGAGTTCACAATACTCCTCAAGTTCGTCGATGCCGCGGCACCATGCGGCGAAAGGTCGATTGCGGCATCGATCTTGCCAAAAGCCGCCAGTGCCGCAGTGTCCAGTTGCTCGTCTCCCGTCAACTTCACCGTCTCGATATTCGCCCCTGGTGTTCCGCTCTTGACATGTTCCTTCAACTTCGCCAGCTTGGTCTCATTCCGACCCAAAGCAATCACCCTAGCGCCCATCGCGATCGCGACCATCACTCCCGCGCTACCAAACCCTCCAGTGGCAGGAGACACAACCACAGTCTCGCCCGGCTCGACCTTGATGTCTCGAAGCCCCCCGTACGGCACGAGCAGATAGGAAAGGTACATCAAGTCCTGCACTGAATAGCCCAAGCCTTGACACAACCTCGATTCATCCAGCGGGATACAATTCTCCAGCGGCACCCTGACGAACTCAGCGAGCGTCCCATCGCGCCAGGCATCCCGCATCAATTTCTTGCTAGCCTCACTGCCCCCGTCATGGATCGCCGACAGGAAAAGCGCGCTGGGGTGATCCCGCGCGCGCACGACGCAATCGACATACACCAGCTGTCCCGGCTGCAGGACCGTGGCGTCCCGTCCGAGCGCGACGATGTGCCCGATTGCGCTGCCGCCGCCTACAATCGGAGTCGGGAACGAGTAGCCGAGCTTTCCGTTGTAGATCTCGCGGAAGTAGGAGAGTGCGCCGGAGACTTGGATGCGGACGATGGCGCTGCCTTCGGTGGGCTGGGGAGTTGGGATGGTTTTGAGTTGGAAGCCGGACTCCATGCTGTCGAGCACGAGGGCGCGGTGGTGGGAGGGGAGATCGAAGGACATGACGGATCGCAGTGAATGTTTAGCTCTTGGGAAGTATTGTGAAGATTTCAGCGCCTGGCCGATATACTAGAGGTCGAGTTTGGGGCTTTATATAGAAGTGGCGGTACGAATCACATCACCGTAGAGGTACCATAGGGTATTCTCCGATAAGTCCGGGTCAATCCTGTAGCTCAAGAACCCGGTCTAGAGGATTCCCCGCTATATCCGAATTTATCTCACCTTGGGGTAAATATAGCTTGATAACTTTCTCTAGGAATACGGCTTTGGTATGTCCATGTTGAATTTAGAACCTATTGATTGGCTCTGGAGATGTTATCCGCTATCCCCGTGTCGAACTTCAACAAGGAAAACTGCAAAGCTACAGCACGACAAGCAAAATAACGAATGAGACGAGTCGTATTGTCACGTTTATTTCAGTGGCTTTCTGCAGACTGAAAAATCAGATGGTTGTCTTGGTGCTGGAACGCAGTGAATGCTGATACCGACAATGCGAAATACGAAGATAAGGGTAGGTGGCTGAACGGCGCTAAACTTGGCTGCAGGCAAAAGGTTAACCTAATTGCTTTGCAGAACAAGCTCCTTTTATGCTCACAAATAGTCACGCTATTCACCATGCCATCTAACAAAAAGTGAGAGTGATTACAGCGGAAAAGTGCTCTGCGCTATTCTAGCTGGAACGGCAAATTAGAACTCAAGCAAAACGGCTTCCGATGCCTTGATCGTCAACGACGCATCCTCTGAAAAGCTAATGGCATCCGTTTCACTTCTTCCAGATAGCCGGCAGGTGCTGTTTCCAAAAGTTTGGCCTCCGAAAGTGGTCTTTCCACCTTGGTCCTGACGATCCGACGCACTGGGCGCAGTGAGCCATGCTGCCTGTGCCGTGATCGGTCCCTCAATTCCACGAAGCCTAATCGTACGCGCTGTTCTTGTTCCGTTTTCGCCGTGGTAGTAGTCAGTGTTAGAAAGTACAATCTTCTTCAAGTTTCCATTATCCGAATAGACAGCATAACCTCCGTAATTCGAGCTCCCGTCGTCCAAGGCGCAAATATAGCCGCCCTGAGCAAGGGTGCGAGCTGCAACATATGCACCGTAGAAGCTAGAGCGGACAGTGTTCTGTGTCCACCATGCATAGGAAGACAATTTGTTTTCGAAGCTGCCATGGTGGTAGTATAAGCGGGTGATGTTTCCGCTTACTGCGCGTAGGGTGTTGTCCAGCGTCCAGCGTCCAGAGGGCAGCGCCAAATGTCGCCGAGATCAAGGGGCTACCGCCTCCCGATACTGTAGTTTTGTCAACGGTCGCTCAATGGATGGAGTGTAGATTGGCTTCCGAAAACATCTCACCGGAATTCGTCTCTCCTAACACATACGGAAGCCCGTACTCTCTGACAGCGTTGGCATCATCAATGTACTTCTTCAAACCACTACTAACTTCCTGATGACTCATGAGTGAAGCTAAGTCCGGAGGTGGAGTAATCGGACTTGGTTTGCCCTGGGTTTGTGGATAATAGTGATGGGAGAAGACAGCGGCATATTTTGTTGCCCCTTCCTTCTCTTCTCTCGCCATGAACCAAGCGCCAGTATAGTTATAAACATAGTAATTACCAGCCTGAAAGATGTGGTCACGGTTGATGGCTCCGCCGACTGCTCTCTGCCACTCGATCTGAGATGCTGCTTCCGCCTCTTGCGTCCAAGTCGTTGGATCAGGCGCGATCGAATAGTTACCGTAAGCGTAGACTATACCCCGATCAGTAGGCGGCCAATTTATTTGAAAGAGACTATATGTCAACATGTTAGATATTTTACTTACTTTCCTGGAGAACAGGATTAGTCAGTTTAAATAGAAAAGACTAAAGCATTGAAAGAAGGACTCACAGGCTCATTGCCAAGTTCAAAAGCTTCGAGATTCCCCATTCTGTCACTGATATATTTCGCCGCCTCGATTGTATTCGTCATGTTGTTAGCTCCTCGATTAAGTCCTATCAGGATGAGTCCAGGTGTCATAGAAATGGTAATCAAATCGCCAGTCTCGATTAATACACTAACCAAACACAACACCGCCGGGATACTTTGCTAGCAGTTCCACATACCGATAGCCGTACCTGGTCGTGGGAAAATCACGGTTATTGGACTTTTCAAGTATGGCGACTTCTTGTTCGTCGGGGTCCCATTTGGCCGTGTCTCTTGGATCTATTAGCTCAGCTCACCCCCGAACACAGGGTAGACACCTGCGAAAAGCCTTTCTTACTCAGAAGAACCCCCAATGCGGAGTCGAGGCCAGTGTCCCGAAACTTCCTTCAATGTTTGGAGACAGTTGAGTGTGTTGCTGTTGTTGAGGAAGTAGTCCGTCAAGGTGAAGAATTCGAACCTAATGAGGCTTAGATTCAGAGAAAGGAATGAGGGTTCAGTGGTCAAGGAACATACGAGAACGATACAGGTGTGAGGTCCAATTTTGAGCATTCTGGGCTGGGCTTTGGTGGTATGAACAGCGTAACATCCGCAAGACACAATGGGGAGACAGTCAGGGCAAAGATGAGTCGTTTCATAGTGATCGCGGCCTTGGTCACTTGATCTTTGAGCGTCGAGGGATTGGGAATCTGGAAGTAGGCGGAGGGTCTGTCGGGTCATCCAAACCACGTCCTGTCGCAGAAGCAGCGCGAGGTGAGGTCTAAATACACTTATCCGCGGATGTCCAACGATCATTAAGTGGACCGCCGGCCTTTAATTCTCCGCGTGACTTACCATATTTTGTGCTACAGCCTCTGCAAACGGAATATGGACCTCTCTCTAAATGTGCATGGTATCTCGGTCATAATCCCAGTACGGGAATACGGGAATACATGAATACAGGAATACATGAATACATGAATACAGGAATACAGGAATACGGTAATACGGGAATACGAGAATACGGGAATACGGGAATACGGAAGTACGGGAGTGCGCTGATTCGGTTTTGCCATACATTAAACCTTACTCTCCCTTGTTTAACGCAGGTCCGCGGGCGTTATAGGATAGCGCTTCCAGGGGTTAACAAGGAAAATAGCCGGTAGCGAAAGGCTGGTTAGTTAGACGATCTGATAGGACAGAATAAAAGATCTTAGACATAGTAGCCTAGGCATTAGCATCTTCAAAGAGCGCCTTGCCTGTCTGGTCGTGCTTCTTCCGCATATGGTAGATCAGTGATAGGTGCTGCCTAACAAGTACGAATGATGAGTCGTGCCTCATAGAGGCATTTCTCAACCTTACTAGCCTTATCTAAAAGCCGTTAAAAGGCAGGGGCATACTAACGCTAAAGAGTCCTAGCAGCGAGTACGCCTTATCCTCTTCAAGCTTGGTTTGTCGCTCCCTTCTTTCAGCTTTCTGTGGGGTTGAGGCCAGGACACATTTTGGTTCGAATGCCATATCTTGTTCAATTGGACTTGACATATTATTATTTTCTTTGCGTGGTGCATATTCCATATACACGCTTAAAGGAGTGTATATCCATTTCACCCATACCATGTCAGCCCCTCTCACGCCCTCTGCCGCCGACTCTCAACAAAATCCACCAGCTCAAAAAAGCTCTTCTTGTATCTCCTCTCCTGCGTCGTGCGATTCACCGTCTGGATTCCAAAATGCGCCTCAAAGGATCCAAACTCCCAATTATCAGCAAAGCTCCACGCAAACGCGCCAATCACCTGCACGCCGTCTTCCCATATCGCCTTCAGCATCTCCGTCAGGAACGATTGGTAGTACCAGCTGGGCGGGCTGTCGAACAGCTGGTCCGCCAGCATCTTCTCCGCTTCACCGAAAACGGGGAAGCCGAACTCGGTGACGACGATCGGCGAGCGGAACGTATTCCAGAGGTACGAGAGGTAGGTGCGGAAGTAGGTCGGCGTCAGGTAGACGTAGGATTGGCTGCGGTAGCCGATGTTCCAGCCTGTTGTCGTCGTGGTGGACTGCGTGACGCAGTACGGGCGCAAGGGGTGCGAGATGTTAGCTAAACAGTTCTTAATTGTAGAGTTGGGCGGCGCGCTGACGACGGTGGCGGTGTAGGGGTCGATGGAGAAGAAGTCGGCGGTGCCGTTTATGTAGGCGAGGTCGGATGGTGAGAGCGGTACGTAGTCCTGCACCGTGTCCTTGTACGAGGACGGATAGTCTTTGCCGAGGAAGATGGGGTTGGCAAAGGTGGCGAGCTGGAAGGAGTTGAAGTGGTCGGCTGCGTTCACGTCCGCGGGATTCTGTGGGTCGCGAGGAACGCCGAAATTTTCGTTGAGCTTGATAGAAATCTTTCCAGTGCCGTTGATGTCCTCCTTGTAGAAGTGATAGAGCCGCGCATGGGCTTTGAGCACCGCGTCTATGCTCTTTCCGTTGCGAGCGCCCAGCAGTGGCTCGTTGAAGGTGAACCAGATGGGGACACGGTCCGCAAAATTCGTCATGAGAACCTTGCCATAGTGGACAAAGGCATCTTCAAAGGAAACGTTGTTGTAGCTGCGGTGGAAAGCGCTATCGAGGTACCCGATTCCCCCGGTACCAGGAACGATGATCGTGTCACTGATATTGGGGTAAAACTGGAGAGGCGCGTCACTGTGAATAAGTGTGATGGTAGGAAGCATCCCTTTGCTACGCACGAATTCGACTAGATCATTGTAATGATCCAAGCCCTGTTTGTTGATAGGAGTTCCTGGGAGCACGAAAGGCAGGATGCGTGTCCATGGGACGGAGAACGAGTAGTACTTGACGCCCATCGACGCAATTCGCTCAATGTCCTGCTTGTAGAGGTAGTAATTCTCATTCGTCACGTAGTCTGGTGAGACGTCGGGGTTGTAGATTGTTCGTACATCTGCGAGTACCGGTGTCCGTCCTTCGTCAGCGATTGCGCCCTCAATCTGACAGGCTGAGCCGGCGACGCCGAGCATGAAGGAGGAAGGGAATGTGTAACAGTCCTGAGGCTTGAAGTATTCTGGTGGAGGCAGTACTAACTCACCAGTAGGAATCGGCGTTGGAGAGACTGTTGTCGAGTAAATGCCGCGTGTGAAATCACTTATAGGCAGGGCGTTCCAAATGGCGCTCCATGACGCATTTCCGTAGGGATTTTCCGTGTCCGTGGGTGCTTGTGTCGCGGAAGGATCCCAGTTCCCCCATTGCGTGGTCCTCAGATTTGGCACTAGATGGCTCAGAGATTCATAGGGTGGTGCATATAATGTGGTGCTGGTCGGAGCTGGGACCGATGTCGCGGTCCGCATTGTTTCTGTTTGGGTGAAACTGAACTCTTGAAAAAAGTGTGAAGGGAGGCTGGTAGCATAGCTATTATTTGCGACGCATTGAGAAGGTACTGAAGGGCCGCTTGTAGGAACATAGACTTGCTGAGCAAGGACTGCTGGCAGCAGTAGCAAGAGGCTAAATGTCATGGCTGCGTCGTTTGAATACCACAGTACAACTTGGATGTTGAGGACATATAAGTACTTGTGCAGCCATGATCTGCAAACCACGGCTCGGAGTAATTCATAGCGGAAGGAGAGAGGTTAGATTGGTGAAGGAATGTCCGGATTGAGAGGTATGACATCGGGAGATGCCATGTGAGGTTTACTTCTGGCGGGAGCTACTTCTAGTGGACTGCGCTATTGACTATCGCAGAGAGACAATACCGGTTGAGGGGAAGGTTGCGGTCGCCGGTAGAATGCGGCGAAATGTCCGAAAGTGAAGTTGTACCGTGAGCCGAGAATCACTGACACAAGCATTAGCAGGAATCGGTGACCCAGGTGCTTTTTAGCGTCACACTTCATCTATTCGACAGCAAAAGTTAACGCTAACGTGCGTCCCTGCGTGTCAAACATTATGCGCACAGGGAATACCGCTGTAATTCCATAAAAAGAATGCGTGCGCTGTAGCTGATTCTGAATGTCCATGATCCACGCTTCTCTAAAAATTACCCTAGGGTATGTTTGCATCGTCGCCTCCGAGCTTGATTTGTACAGCAGCCTTCTTCCGTGGCATAACAGACTTCCCTTCCCACAGCGCCAACGTCAAGCCTTTTTTGCTCCGGAATTTTGTAAAATGGCCGTATCCGAGCCTGGGAGAACCTGCCTCTAAAACTAGGAAGTCATCATCAGCCCTATGCGCATCTTTGGACAAGAGTCATGACAAGCATCTCTATATGTCGTGCACGGATCAGTTGGGCGACTTCGCGCAAGTCTCGCTGAAGTAAGAGGCCGAGTCTCCGGTGTCTTCAAATGCCGATGCCGACTCACGCTTCGCTTGCAGCTGACCATGACAATACCTTCTGCAACAAGTTGACAAGGAGAAAACGGAGGGAATGAAGTCGCGCAAGCCACACAGGAAATCCCGCAATGGTTGTCTGCCTTGCAAGGCTCGGCATGTGAAGGTAAGCTCATCATTCACTCGTTCAAGCGTCGGAAACACGCGAGATTCAGCAAAAAGGATGTGTAGCGGCGACCCACAAACATTCCCTATCGCGAAGCAACGTTTTCTAGAATCATCACGTGTGTAACGCTAAAAGTAAGCAGTGTGACGAACTGAAGCCTACATGCATCAATTGTGATAAGTATGGTTCGCGATGTGAGTATCCCACATCGAAACGGCGAATTGCCTCCGACGTTGCGTCCGTGTCAACACCTTCATCACCCGAGGTTTTCGATTTCCACGCTGCGGGACAAAATGCGGCGTCTATCGTAACTCAGCAAAACCTGAACATGGCTCATCTTCGTCTTCTGCATCACTTTACGACGGTAACCGCTCGAACGTTATCACCGGAGCCCGGGTCCGAAGAAGTTATTCAGTCATATATGATCAATATCGCGTTCGAGTTTCCATTCCTGATGCATGCCGTATTAGCTCTAGCCGCTCTGCATCTGAGCAGGCTTGATCAGTCGCTCAAGGAGGAGTACTTACGCCAGGTTGAATTTCATCACAATGCTGCGCTTGCTCAGTTCCGGAATGACATCAACAACGTTGAGGAGTCCAACTTCCAAGCGGTGCTATTCTTTACATTCATCATGTTCCCCTTTACGTGGGCACTTCACATTCATCTTCAGGGCGACCCGGAATACATACTGGACAGTATCATTCAGAATATTAGCCTTATCAGAAGCACACGTCCACTCGCCACTAAGTTCTACCAACCCATGTTGCATTCCGAGATAGGCCGCCTCGTTCCACGAGAGACGCAGGAGATTGACTGGGAGCATGGACTCCGACCAGCGGAGACTGAACTCATCCAATTGAGAATGTTTTCGGAGGCTACCCACCATGTATATCCACCCGACATCAAAGAAGCCTACACAAAAGCAATCCTGCTGTTGGAGAAAATATTTGCGGCACCGTCTCGTTTCGGCACTGCACCATTCGATTCATTGTTAAGAATCTGGGCTCATTTCATAACCCCACGGTTCACGGAACTTCTTACCGATCGGCAACCTGGGGCCTTGATCATCTTTGCGCATTACGCTGTCCTCTTCTGCAGGACTCGGCACTGTTGGTTCTTCGAGGGGGTTGCACAGCGAATACTCCACATTGCCGACGTCCTGGTCCCCAGCGAATGGAAGTCTTGGCTGGACTGGCCTAGGGAGCAAATTGGGGCTGCAAGCTCCCCGATGGGACCGGTTAGTGCTTGAAGTGTTGGACAGGAGACAAGTACATTTGGTGTCCACGACAACGGAGGGGTTGGCATGTTCCTACATCACGATAATAGAGTATCACCCGTCTACGATAAGCATTCAGTCCTATACGGCATATTGGATGTATCGGCTATGCGGAAAAAGGTAATGCTTGTGAATTGGAATAAATGCTTTGTATGTGTCAAGCGCGACCATACGGTCAGAGACGGGACAGCTAACTTGCCCAGTGAGAAGGCTTTCCAATAATAGCAAGAGTTCAGAACAGATGTGCATCTTCGGGTTTTGGAAGTGATGATTTCAACACTTGCTCCGAAAAGTCGGGAGGCGCACTCACAGTCTTATACTTATCGGACACCTAGCAGTGGATTCGGAAACCGTTGAGAAACCGAAACCGACTCTCTGCGCAGCCTTTTCTCTCCTTTTTTCACGACCGATCAAACGCGGAAATTTCTTTTCACCCCTGCAATACGAGTATACGCCTATTCGTTCGCTTGTGAGGATCATATTATTGATACCCCCTTGGGATTAATTTTTTTTTGGGTAATACGGGTGGCCCGCTTTTTTTGTTATTAGCATGCTTTTGTCCCTTCCTTTTTTTCGTATGGTAGCTAGTCTCCCGTACACCATTACAATGAATACGCGTATTCGCTTACGGATTTACTAGGCCCGAACTAATTAGCGCTTGCCTGAAACAATATCATGAGCGCAAAGCATCAGCGATGAACGAGGGTTGCCGGCGCTTGGTGGGCGTTCTGCGTCCATGTCCTCAATCATTGTTGCCAACCTCTTCGGAAGTGACCACTGAGCAACTGAATAGGAATAGCCAACTCGGTATGCGTCCGGTGCCAAATGGTAAGCCTTATGGACCAATATCACCGTGCTTTGAAGACTCGTATAGTTACTGCAAAACTGTAAATACGAATCTGTACGTCGTACTTATAAACATCTTTGTCCAACATCTTCCGCTACCAGGCTCACAACGAACCCCACAAACTCCTTCCTTGAGCACATCGACGACAAGCGTCGCCGAAAGTTGAATACATCCGTAAAAAGCTCTGAAAGACCAATATTTAATAACTACAGGAGATTCTGCGCAGTTAAAGGTGTACACTTTTTCTCTCATCTGCGTGGCTGGTTGTGGGCACAGGTATACAGTGACTTGAATTGAAAGGACGAGTTATCGACTTATTTTACACCCAGCGCAATACAGTCAGTAACCAGCGATGTGATATAGCGATGGTGCAAAGGCTTATTTGGTCCACATACTTTTACTTCCGCAGCTCAATAAGTCGGAGGGAGCATGTACGTCCGGGTTGTACGAGCCAAAGACTTCCCAAAATAGTCAAGAAAAAGTATTGTTCATGTAGAGTATGTTCACTCTTCCACCTAGGCTAATTTGAACATTCGATAGCGAACTGTGTGAGAGGAGGTTTCACTTGCACAATGGAAGATAAGCCATTGAAGAGATCCCATTAAGAAAGTGTAAGACTTGATGTCTGAGATAGTTGATTGATTGATTGAAGGCTACTGGGAACCGCAGGTGTTTTATATCCTGGAGCACCCCTGCTAGCCACGTGACTATATACCACCCAGGAGTCTTACAAAAAGCAATCCAGAACCTTACGCCGGATGCTGCAGAAATACCGCCCTACGGGCATTCTATGGGTATATGGCGCCGAAAAAGGACCTCCGCACCCAGAAACTCCGCCCCACGAACCGCAACCCCCATGGGCCCCAGAGGGGTTCCCATCCCTCACTCAAGCCACTTGGCTTGCTCCTTCTCCTTGGCCCACTCGGCCCAAGCCTTCAGGTCCTCCTCTTCCTCCTGCTCCCCAGCAGGACGGAAATCCTTCTCCTTGGCGATTTGGGCGCTCTTTTCTTGAGCGCGGGAGAGGGTGGCATTACGCCGCTCCTCGTGTTCCTTCTCCTTCTTCTTCCTTTCCGCCTCTTCCTTCTCCTTGGCCCCGGCGGGCGTGTTGATGTTGGCGGGCAGGTGCGCGCCTGGGTTGGCGAAGGGGTACTTGGAGCCACTGGGACTGCTACATTAGCCTCTGTCTGTGCCGGAGGGGTAGGGTGACTTACAGGCCTGGAGCGTTGGTGTTGAAGTAGCCCGGATTTTTCCAGCCGAACAACTTGCTGTACTCGAGGAGCTGCTTGGCCGCGTCGTCGGAGATGGTGTTGGTGTTGGGGTTGGGGTTGGTAGACGGGCCCGGGTTGGAAGGCCTCTTGGAGTTCAAAGGAGTCTCGGAGTCGGATGAGGAGGTAGAGCTAGTCGACAGCCTAAAGCGAACGGGGGGTTTAGAGACTTTGGTTGCGGGAGTGTAGTGCTCCACTTCGAAGTCCATGGGGCCCAAGACGGTGCCGGGGACGTCGCCACGTATGATCGGCATGGTGAAGAACTTACTGACGAGGAGGCTGTGATGTGTTGAGGAGGTGGCGGATGTGAAGCAACAAGAGACGTTGATGAGATAGAGGTAGAGCAACTGAGGTGGAAGAGATGCTGAGGCGAAGAGTTGCGAGCGTGAAGTTGTGAGATGACGATAGAAGCTTTGCGCAGACTTGGGTCGCTCACGGGTTGTGAAGAAGGAGGGACGCAGCGCGAGTGTGGGGAGCTTATATCAACAACAGAGACGGCGCGTTTGCCTCGTTTGTTGTTGTGGTGAGCGAAAAAAATAGCGTGGCGTGCCGTTGGCTAGACTGGGCGATGAAGTGAGGTAGTGAAAGGCATGTCCTTCGGGACAGTGAAAGCGACTCCAACGTCCGAAGGTCTCAGTCCCCCCACCTCAGGGAAGATATTGATGTCAAAAGAATTCCTCAGTTGCTTCTCAAAGGAGGTCCTCACATATCTCTTTTGCCTCATATATGCGAAAGATATCTTAGTCAAGCAATGTAGAAACGGCACCAATACCAGCAAGTAGTAGTCCTTGACCGTGGCGGTGGGAGTTTCTATGCCCTAAGCAACATTTAAAAATCCGGCCTGTCCATCTTGTCGTTTTTGGCACGTTTTAAGCACCTATGCTGATGGATCTGTATGGAGATCGGTCCAAGCTTAAGCTTCGCAGGCACCTCGCAGAAGAAATGCGGCAACTGCTAAGGTCAAACTGTCGGAATTCTCGCCCAGTCTTTTTCTTATTCTGAATCACCATATTCACAACATGCTCCATGGTCGTGGCAATGGTGATGTGGAAGGCGGTGAGAGTGAACTGCCCAGATGACGTTGGAATTGAGTTGTGGCCCTAACCGATTTTGAAGGCTGAGTGACCTGGCTGCGGCATCAGTCCAACCTCATCCTTCCCATGACGGACCCACCTTGTCATCGTTTGGGTGATTTTGGGATCAATTGCTTTTCCAACATCAGGGTGAGATGATAATCAAAGGGAGGATTCCTTTTCGCCATCTCTTCTTGCCAGCCCCCAATGTAGCCGTTTGCACGTGGGTTAGGGAACCACCTGAAGACGAGCCTCTGTGGCAGACGGTCCAAAACAAGAGAAATTTTTGGACATGTTTGATGGCCCAGTGTGCGGCAGATTTGGATACGCATGGACACCCATGTCGCTCAATGGAGGTCGCTATCAGACAACATGCAATTTTCGGCGTGCGGGATCATTTCCACGATTTATCTCATTGCCTGATGTCTCATAGGTTGTTTGTAAGCTTAGGACCACATCACATGACTGGTCTCCAGTCATGACTCATCAGGTCCGCCTATTTATGAGCTCTCTACATGTACTTATACCACACACAACATACACACATCATTTTACACACATACAATACATCTACCTTACAATACCTACCACCTCGTGCCTCCAT
>JAFHBW010000153.1:0-58261 GCA_019022765.1 Westerdykella sp. P71 | reverse complement strand
AGGACTAGCTACAGGAGGCCTTATATACGAAGGCCCATATAGGTCACGTGGGTGGCACTCTTGTTGTACTGTAACAACACTTATAGTGACATAGTGTAATGCCTCGGGCCCTATTTGCTACATATGACCCTATGAGGCACTGAGTGTCCTATAAGCCAGAGCAAACTGGCGCAGTATGACTTAAGGAAGCTTACTCACAGTCAATTGGAGTCAGCGGCACGAAATATAAAGTATCGATGGCGCGTTATTTCTAATTCCATAACATTAACCTACTGCTCAAATTTCTCCTGTTCGAACTGCAAATCGTTAACCAGGACTATGGAGCGAGATCTACATATACGTCGTTGCGAAGAAAGGAAGACTCAATTTGGTGAGCAAGAACGGCTATGGCAAGAGAGAAAAACCCGCATGCTGGAGAGAAGGCGCCGTACCCCAACACCAGAACCACCAACATCTCATCCTGACCCCTTTCTCCTATCAGAGAACAGTGCTGATGGATCCACCATGCGGGCCACCAACGACCCGGAAATTGCAAGAAAGTGGAAGAGGTGGGAGGCAGACACCAAAACATTTACTGCTGAGTTCAATAAATTTGTGAGAGGACTGCGGGAGTGGCTCAATAAAGATCTCGCGGAAGAAAACGTGGAGAGACGGCTTGTAGAGTGTGACCTTTACGGCGAACGGCTGGACTGCTGTTTCAACAAAGCAGATGGACCGTTCACTGAGGCGGATGATATGTATGATCAGCTGTCTGAACCACATTGGATAGTCATCAGTCGTCAGTGGGCCAAGCACAACGAGGAACTGAACGAAGCATACCGGAGTAATGCCAGGGATCTCTTCTCCCGACTTGAGAAGATCAATGAGGGTGTTCAAAAGGATTGAAGAAAAGACCAAGGAGGACACAAGCAACAGTGGCACTTAGGGGCAATGCATGCTGATAAGTTGTCCGCGTTCACGCCAAGGGGAGCTAGCAGAGAGTTAGTTATTGGACAGTTCTAATGTGCAATTCCCGGTAAATTTACGGCCAATTGGGTCTCCTCTGGAGCTCACTTTGTGTTTGCACGCTGGATTGTCGATTAGGGCTGGCATATTCCTGTACTGTCGTGGGATGTTTCTCTTGTTCCACTTTTCCATTCTCATTGGTTTTATAACTGCGATCTTTGCTAAATAGTGTGAAATTGGTTTATTGAGGGTTTCTTTCTTTTGAAGTATTACTTTACAATATTTTCTTCGACGTCTACAGAGCTGACTAGCCTAATTACTTCCCTGGAACTTCAAAATCTTTCTTATAGTGTGAATGGAGCTGCGTCTTGTAAGAAAACATCATGACCTTAATGCATGAATAGCAGCCGGCTGTGCATTGGCAAATAAGTCTAAAAGCTGATATCTATGCAACAGTGACATTATACACCTCGTGATTTAAGTGTGTTTCTACAGAATAAAACATGATTGCGAAAGCGGCCCTCTATCCTCAATGTCGATTCTTCCACCACCGTCACCCCCACCAGATTATTCTGTAAATGCATGGACCCCACTCACGGAAGGTCAGATACACTGCCCCATTCAGCCCATGGAACTCAAATCTTGTGTCATCCCGGAGATCAGCACAGAACCGAACTGTGGCTGGTTTCAGCCCTACCATCGCACAGTATCTGCCCCTAATCTTGCAGCCACATCTGCGCAGTCAAAGCCACACAAGTTCTCAATGCTCCGTAGGGGTCAGAGGCGCAAAGCACCGGTGTATGTTTTGAGTATGCTCTGCCTGATTGTGGAGGTGCGGGTTTCAAATTTACTACATCAATTTGGTGACATGGCGTAGGTTAGTACCCCATGAAAGTCCTCCACAGGGGCGGAAAAGTCGTCAAATCACATGGCCATCTGCCTAGACATTTGGCTTCTGCAACCTCAGGGTAGCATTCCTCACCTTTCTCCGACAAATCAATGATACACGCCCTGCTCTCCTTCATGGAGATCCGACGATTCAACGAACTGGATCGTCTAAATACTCCGTTCGTGAAAAGTCTCAGTACTGGAGTAAATGGACGAGTTTCGTGGAACAAGATTTCCCATCTCGGGAGATCCGAGATACAGTCTGCCCAACGTCTGCGAGGTGTAGTTATGGCGAGGCCGAGCAGGCATTGGCAACATCAACGGAGCGCCGATGATAGTACAAGAAAACCAAAACCATACCTGTGCCTGACCATTTGCTCATGGGATCGGCGCCACAGCCTCCCTCCGTGCTGCAGGAAACTGACCTCCCGCACCCCTGGGAAGATTTTTGAGAAACAAAATGGCGTGTTTTCCATTTCCCATGCAACAAGGACAAACATGTCACATTTTCAGCCTCACTCAGGACATTCTTGGCCTCATCGTAGTGAAACGTTCCCCAGGGGCGATATGTGGAGATGTTTCTGAGCGGAAGCGGGAAGGAAGGGAAAGAGGATGACCCGCTAAGGGAGTACCCGTTGTCTTCGGTGTGATGAGACGGGAGGGTTTTTCCCCTTCCGCCAGGACAGAGTGTGTGTAAAACGGTCATCTTCGCAAGGACCGCGCAAGATTTCTGCCTCGCGGTCGTCTTCCTCATCCGCGCAGATCTCTTACTCTCCCCTATCCTCCACAGGTCTTGGAAACAACTTTCCCAATCATCCCGGACCCCAAAATAGTTCCCCTCCCTCTCATTCCAGTCCCCACACCCTCATTCATCTGAAACAAATTTAGCTCACCCTTACCCACAAACACTCATTGCCCGATCCGGCAAATGGCTGAGGCGAGCTCTGTCGCTGCGGTTGGTGCTCCTGAGGTCAGCCCTACGGACAGGTTTGTGTGAATGTGTCCCTGTCAGATTCCGCGTCTAGCGCGCTTCGCTTATCGAATCGGAAGATCGACGACGCGAGTGGCTGTGTATTTTTAGAAATGCAGCCCAGTGAATTGGTGTGTCGCGTGGTAGCTGGATGCGAGTGCCTCGTGGGAAGCTTGGAAGGGGGAAAGGGAGGGGTGAGTTCCTCAGGACTGGGTACGTAGGGCTGAGAATAGGCGTAGACGTTGGAAGACTGATTCTGGTGATATGTGAAGGGGTGATAGTTTGTAAGCTGGCATGGCTGGATCACAGCGAGCGGATGGGTTGTCTTGAGAGAAAGATGAGCGTCTACAAAAGATGTCCAACGTATGCCAGACGAATACTATATTGCTCTAAAGACCAATGTAGTGCGGATGAATGTACTTTCCCAAAGCTGGACGGTAATGCGAATGCGCTACCACTGCGGATAGATTCTCCAGCGCTCATGATCATAACGTTACACTCTCCACCACTGTGAACACACGAAAAGAAAATATCGCCAATTATCGCAAAGTTCCCATGTCGCAATTGGCGAAAATCGCTCTGCGCATTTTTTTCCCCAGGCACGAAAGGCAACACTGCAGCCTTATTCGCACTCGTGACTTTCCCCTCCACACCTAAGTGATCCAAAGATAGAACAAGGGGACCAGGGTCGTAGTGAACACCAAAAGGTGCAGGCACTTTTAGGTCTCCGTCACCGTGTCCACATTGCCGGAAAGCGCCAATCAAGTCCTAAGAGCTATTGCAGTACTGTTGTGATTCTTTGTAGCATTTGCTTTTTTCCATCCCAACAATTTCCAATTTAGGGTAATTCCGCAACCGCCGCAAAATCAAGACGATGGGTCGCACAAATCGGCGCCCTACGCACCCCGATTATCTGACCGAACCCGGGGACGCGGATAAGGACAGTAAGCTCAGTATTCTGGAAACATCAGACGTGCATGCATGCCACGAGGTTTTGGGGCATTGCTTCTCAATTCAACCTCCATAGAGGATGATGTGAGAAGGCTCCACACTGACAACGTAGGCGGAGAGGGCCGGTGGATTTGGGGGAGCATTTGAGGGACCTTCTAGGGAATTAATAATGCCGCAAACCTGGGACTTGCGACATGGTATCCGAGTTTTGTTGGGGCGATGAGGGGGTTTGTAAGATTCCGTGGGATGACAAACATCGTGGAAGTCCGTGGGATGGATAAAGTGTATGGTGGTTCGGGAATAGAGATGGGATGGAAGAGGAAAAGGTGCAGGTCTGTGCCCGACAACGGGCTACCTGGCAACACTTTGTTGAGGTCGGCATGGAGGCGTAGGCCGAAAACGCGCGTTTCTCAGCGCCGCCCTTTCGCTGCGCAGACTTCTGCCCTTCCTTTACGGGCCCTCGTTGAAGATCGGAGTACGGTATAGAGTTTGCCTGTTCGTCGCCGGTCAGGAAAGTCGAGGTGCGCCGAGTCGATACCAAGTCCGCGACCCCTTGGAACATAGGGGTTCAGCGGCCAACGCAACTGCAACGTTATGAAGTCACGCATCAGCCCAGATGCAATACGTAACTGTACAACAAACATCGTGGGCTGTCCGTAAATATTGTGTATGTATGGCAGCAGCGGAAGCCATCCCCAACCTGGACTGTGCCATGCATGGTGGTAGCTCCATGTACACTGACAGCTGAAAGCTGTGAGGAGGTACCTGACAGGACAAGGGGCATATATAGATGTGGTCGGACCTGCGTTTCCAGCGAGCTGACATTCCCTACGCAGCCTGCACGATGCCACTGGTTCATGGTACCTCACCAGGAGGGCGGGCTCAACGGTCCTGCTGGCGCAGGCCCAGGTAGGAGGGTCCTGGAATGTCGCTTCAGATGGATCCAGGTCTCTGCGATCCCGAAAGCGTAACTGGACGCAAACTCGTATTGCACCGCCATGCCTTGTATACCATCTCGCGCGACAGCTCCGATGGGGACACCATCCAAGAGACTTGATTCGCCAGGATGAGGGCAGCGCAGGATCGTGAGGCTTGTTGCAACGTGGGCTTCTGGAAGTCAATAATCCTCCGGGTATTATCATTGGTATAATCGAGAACATCAGATACGCTGCGATTTGATACGGTCTTCATATGGCCCGCCAGACAGCTCTGCTCCAGCTTCCGGACAGCAACACACAGCCCTCGCCGACCAGAACCCCGTCTATTCATATCATCGCCGTCCTGAACACTTTGTGTGAAACTCGCGATAAGTGCTTCACGAGACGCTACAGTTGCATCCCACGACCCGACCCGGCGATGATCAACGGCGTGCCCGCCGGAATGGAGTTTACGGGGCAGAACCGAACTTGGTGAGCAAGCGTTCGGCAATACTGGGCACGGCGCACGGCGGAATCAGACTAAGGGCACACACGATCTACGAACCCTATTCGCGGGTCCTGATCTGGATTTGGAACAGGACGATGCTGCTGGGCTGCATGCCCATGTGTATGACTGTGTTACCGATGGCCAATGGGGACGAGAGGAGCGCTTGTTTGTGCTATTCCATGCTCGGCGTGATGAGTGAATTGCGTACCCCACAAGGCAGCGACGCCATAGAATGCCTGGAACAAGACGAGTCCAATGCTACGACCGGAACGAGGGAATACGGTGGTGCGCAGTGTACGTTGGAACGAGGCCAATGATGGGATGGAACGGAGGCAGAAGGGGCTCTCTGCCGCACTCCCTATCTCTGGTGACGTTGCGATACTATTCCAAATTGTAAATCGCGAACGTGATTCCAGTTGCTCTCTACACAGTAAAATGTCATTCTCCACTATCCTTGCCTATAGAACCGTCACTTTGCAGCCCTTCGTCAGCCGCCCTCTCTCACCCCCTGCCCATCTCTCTCACTCAGGGTCCGTGCCCACTGCGGCTCTCACTGCCACGCAGCTCCACGCGCCGGCACCACATCCTCCAGTCCCACACTCGCACCGTGCCTATTCCTGTCCTTCACCCCATCCACTTCCCGACCATGCGCAGTGCCTGCAGCCCCCGGGGCGGGAGCAGGGTCCCAACCTGCGTCATCCACACTTCTCTCTAATCCCCGTCGCACATCGCTATACACTCACAGTCCTCTGCCTTAGCCCACCGTGGCGTCCCTGCCACAAGAGCCATGCCACCCCTCGGAGCGGCGCCCTGGCCCTGGCGTAAACGTTGCCCAGGTGTGTATGCCCACGGGTATTGGTCTCCGGGTAACTGTGGTTCTCGGGGGGTTCGTTATAAAAGGCGACGACTGCCTGGTAGGCACGGGTTTGGGGTCCAGCATAGCACAGCACACACAGCGTTGCGGAACTCCGAACAGTCATTTGACGCCTGACTTTCACTATTATTCGCCGTCGTTCGTCTATTGTTCCCTTTCTTCTGCTAACCGTTCCATATATTATAAGGGTTTCTTTATCGTCTTTTCTTCCTGTCCTTCTTCTTCCTTTGAGTCAAACACAGTCAAGTCACATCACTCGTCCAATCAGGCATTCGTCTCATCCATATATACAACTCCGTTTCCACATACTTCTTTCGACGTCTGCTGCCTGATTTCAAAGCCCCAAGTCGACTCATCGTCTTATACCCTTTTCGAGTTTCGTCAACTCTTCTTCTCAACATCGTCGTCATCATCATCTTCATCTTCCAAATGGGACGAGGCGGCTACAACTAAAGTTCGTCATCCAATATCGATTGTCAAAACCACACCAGGCCAAGAGGCACAGAACCGACACCTCAACATCAACAACGATTACCATCATGGGACGCGGAGGCTACAACTAAACCCTCCGGGTTATCCGCAACCGCATCGCATAAATTACGAAGCACCGTCACTGCACTGTCTCCACGCCATCACCGCCAATAACAATCCATCACACATCCCGCCACTCCAGCAACATCACAACTATGTCGAACCCACAGCAACCCCGTACTAGTCAACCTACCTCTCACTCCCATCCACCAAAAACCAGCCGCAAAAGACGTATCGAGCGATGGCGAAGTCAAGAATTATAGCGCCACGTCTCTCATTTGAGACGGCTTCTTCTCTCGGCATACTCAACATTGTATATACAACCTCTTGTACAATACCTCTCCGCTTCGGCATCATCTTTTTCGTCAGCGATTTAGCGAGCGAGCGCGTTATCGGATCAGGTCCTTTTTTGGGGACTGGGATACTACGGACAGGGACATCACGATTCATGGACAGGGCACATTTCATTCGGCGATAGACTTCACTTCTCTTGTACTCCACCTTCTTCCCCCTCTCTGTTTTCTTTTCCCCCCCTCTTGTGTTTTTTCCTCCCCGTCTCTTCTCCGTTTTCTCTTTTCAACTTTCATGTCATAGATTTAGACTCGCCGACTCGCGCTCTTCACTGAGCCACGATTACGAACCTTTATAGACTCGGCATTTACGGATTGGGATATCCATGTAAACTGGGACGAATGGATGGCATATGTGCCATTTGGGACGGACACGGGGCATTGGGATAGGTGTTTCTTGGGCGCTAGATATCATCTCGTAGGATCGATTGGTGCTTGGGCATGATTTTGTATTTTGCAAATTGATTTTACTGTTTCTTCTCTGATTTTTCGAAGGTTCCTCCAATTCCTTCTCTACCCGCAGTGAATGAGCTCAGATAGCTGTTCTGCAGAATCACATAACATCTCAATGACTGAATCGATTTTCCAAGAACCGCCTTCTCTGGGCTATTCCAGTGCTCGTTACCAACAAGCACCTCCTCAAGCCTTACCAACGCCGCAATCCTCTTTGCCAACTCATCAACCTTCCGACTCACGAACCCTATTTCCCCACGCAGAACCTAAATCGCAACTCGTTAGCTCCCGTCGCAATATGAAACACCAAAGAACAAGGGGAAAAAGTGGCAGTGGCACTGCGCAGCGGCAAGTGGGACCCGCAGCGGGCACAATCCCGCATCCGCGCCCGCTGTTCAAATGTTGCGAGAAACGATCACGGCGGACTGTCATAGCTGGCACAGTTCAACTCGTGCCCAGATGACAGGGCCGTGCCGCACTCCAGCAGATCCTCCGACCCCACAAACTCCCGCGGGAGTCATGCGCTAAATCGGCAGTGGCTTCGCGAGGCGACGCGAGGCTGGAGGGAGGCGGAGGAGCGTTGCGGCACGGCTAGGTAGCCGCAACGGGTGAGGTTGTGAGGCAGCAACACACAGGCGCTATAGCACCACAAATGTGATGCGACTAAGCAGCGGAAAGACGGGCCGACAGGGGACAAGGCCGTATGAAATGCGCATGCTGCGCAGAGATGGGAAAGGAAATGGCATACTTACTTTTCGAAGACAACGCCTAGAACTTCCTCCACGTCGCCGCCTTCGCCTCGGCCGGTTATCCTAGCAAGAGTCTCTGCCGCCAAGCGGAGCGATTCGGCCGCCACGACAATGTCTATTCCATCGCCGTCATCTGTGTCATCTAGCGCTGCGGACAAATCGGTTTCCAGCGAGGCGACAGCGGACTCCGCGGTCGTTTCAATGGCTCCATCTGTTTGAACCGCATCCAAAAAGGCGTCGAGATGGGAGACGCATTCGCTAAGGAGTAACCGCTGGCGCTCAGTTGCACCAAGAGACTCTTGCCAAATGGATGGGTCGGGCTCAGAGTCGGGAACCAATGCGGTTGTCATGTCCCTAAATGTATTCAGTAGCCCCTGAAGAAAGGCCTGTATGTTTCCGGGGTTCCGGTCCTGGGTGGTAGTAGCCGGGGAGCCTACATCCTCTTTGCAAGAGACGAAGAATATGCGCTCCGGAGAAACATGAAGGGCGTCCTGTATCTTCTCTTTCCAGACGGACAATGAAGTGGGCTCCGCCAATTTGTCGACCTTGTTGATAGCCACAACAACATTGATACCCAAATCGACGCATTGCTTCGCCGTTTCGGTGACTTCGGGATCAAGGTGGGCTGTGCCGTCTTGGACGACAATCAATACGTCGGACTCGAGGGCCCGTTTCTTCGCACGCTTGATGCCTTCCTGTTCCACTGCACCAACCACATCAGGTCCAACTAAGCCAGCTCGCCTCAGGCCTGCCATGTCGCCGATCTTCACAAGCCATCCTCCCAAGTCAACACCCACTTCCACAATATCTCTTGTTGTTCCCGCTTCTTGTGAGACGATCGCCGCCTCTCTGCCAACAATGCGGTTGAGGAGACTGCTCTTCCCAGCGTTTGGAGCCCCAAGCAGAGCAACGCTGATGCCGCTGCGCAGCAACTCCCCTCGCATAGCGTTTGCGATGTGGGCCTCGATTTGGGTGCGTAAATGTAGAACTTGTTTGGCGACAGACCTGCAAAGAAAAGCCGGCGACTCGTCAAAATGCTGGTCCTCGGAGAAGTCAATGAGAGCCTCCAACTCTCCTCGAGCTTGAAGCAACAACATGCGCCAATGCTCATACCGGGCAGCCAGAGATGATGTTGTTCCCCGTACCGACAGCTTGCGCTGTTGCTCCGTAGATGCGGAGAGCGTCTCTCCTAATGACTCAATTTGAGGCAGATCCATTCGGTTGTTGGCAAAAGCCCGTCGTGTGAACTCCCCAGGCTCGGCATATCGGATGCGGTGCGTGGAATCCGCCGTAGCGCACTTGGGTATGGCAGAGAGGACTGCGCGGACTATTGCAGGACCGCCATGGACGTGTAGTTCGAGAACATCCTCGCCAGTGACGGTACGAGGAGCAGGGAAGTAAAGCACTAGGGCGCCCGAGTCAAGCAGGGTCGAGGGCGAAGGTTTCTCGTGAGGAGCATAAAGTTTCCGTAGGGTAGCGTAGCGAGGCTTCGGAAATGCGGTTGAAGGACAGAGACCTTCATATATCTAACTGTTGTTAGCTGGATAAGCAGTGGAGCAGGTTCTACAAACCTGTCTACACGCGCTGCCAGATATGCGAACTACAGCTATAGCCGCCTTGCCCGAAGCCGTGGACAAGGCGTAGATGGTCGTGTCGCCATGGCTAGACGAACTGAGGTGGTACGGACGCCTTTGGTTTGATATTAGGGGTTTCGAGTAGTGGATAATACGTCCATAGCGAAGAACAGCGCACTCCCGGTCAATTTGCACTGAGCCGACATGTATTCTGGCGAGTGAAACACCTCTCAGTGACACAGAGCATGTCCTTCTGAGCGATGAAACGAGCGCTCTCATTCCCGAGAGCGACAATAATGGGACAATCGCATAATGAACGATGGTGGTTGATGAACCCTGTAGATGGTCGGGCTTGCCTCAACTGCTACGAAATCTTGGCGCTTGGCACGCTAGCGCTTCTCACAAAAAAGTTCCCGCCCACCACCACCATCGCCAACAGCATTCAGAAGTCGCTCGGTACGCCATTTTATAGCCGCTATACGAGTCGGCTTTGCACCTCCGTCAAATCGCCGGTGCCATCATCGAGACGGTTTTCTTCTTCAAATATCGTTTCTCACGTCGTCTGCCTGCGACCTTTTGAAACTGGATCTGGGCATTCGCTCGCAACATCGCGACATCGCCACTACACAAGTCAAATATAACGTCGCACACTCAACATGGCGTCAGGTGCGCTTTCTATCACCAATATAGCTGTTAAGAAACTGACTTTATGCCAGACGATCTCGTTTGGTCCATTATCGGCACAGATTTCTGTAGTTACAAATTGAAGACTACGAAGGATCAGACATTTTGCAGAAACGAGTATGTCCACATGTCCACACGTCTTAGACGTGTCTCGGTCATTTGAGACACGTACTTGCTCAATGTACTTTTCTCTAACTAGCTTTGCAGGTACAACGTCACTGGACTCTGCACACGGCAAGCATGCCCGTTAGCCAACTCCCGTTATGCGACCATCCGCGCGGACCCTGCCACCGGCAACCTATACCTATACATCAAGGCCATCGAACGTGCGCATCTGCCTAATAAGTGGTGGGAGAAGATAAAACTCAGTGGGAACTACACAAAGGCTTTAGAACAGGTCGACCAGCACCTGCAGTTCTATCCGAAGTTCTTGGTCCACAAATCAAAGCAGCGTCTCACGCGACTCACTCAGGTTGCCATCAGAATCAAGAAACTCGCCAAAGAGGAGGAGCGATTAGGAGAGAGGCTGGTCCCTAGGCTCGCGCCGAAGGTTCGTAGGCGGGAGGAAGGACGTGAGAGGAAAGCTTTGGCAGCGGCCAAGGTCGAGAGGGCCATCGAGAGAGTACTCATTGATCGTCTGAGAAGCGGCGCCTATGGCGACCGGCCGCTGAATGTGGAACCAGAAGTCTGGAAACGTGTTTTGAGAGGTTTGGAGAAGGAGGGAGAGGCTATCGGGGACGAAGATCTTGATGAGGGTATTGAAGAGGAAAATGAGTATGAGCGCGAAGAGGCAGTTGGCGATGTCGAGTATGTAAGCGACATTGAGGAGTCGGATGATGAGCTTGAAGACTTTGAGGATTGGGTCGGCGGTGAGAGCCCTGACGAAGATGAGGATGAGGACGAGGAAGATCGCGACGAGGAAGACGAGGAAGCAAGTGGTAGTGCAGAGGAAGAGGAAGAGGAGGCCAGCTCGGAAGAGGACGATGTTGCTGCGCTTAAGAAGAAGCTCGACAGCCTCAAACGCAAACGCCCGACTGGCCCCCCACCAAAGCCAAAGAAGAAGCCCACGAAGAAGGACTCCAAGGGGCCGAGGAGGGAAATCGAGTACGAAGTCGAGAGGGAGCACCAGGCTCGGGAGGTACTCCGTTCATGACCGGATGGCGCTGGTTCTCTTTGACTTCTGGCGTTTATGGTGTCCCCAAAAGGAATCTGGGTTCGCGTCTCTGTTATGTACCTTCGGAGAGATATCTTCCGTTTGAGATGACACTGTGGCAGACTTGTCATCCATCAACCAATATCTTTCAACATCCATTTCAATATATCATTGCTCAAAGATTGATGCTCGATGTTCTCGTCTACCGTAGACCGTCGTCTACAGCGGTTGCATTTTCACAATGTTTTCTCACTGTCACTCGGATCCATCACGTTTATATACAATGTCCCCGCTCGACACATTGTGCAACATGAAGTTCACATATATACTCCCGCTTTCCCATGCTCCTGCAACTCTCAAACCACACTCGTCTTATCTCCTCTCGAACACTTCCGTCCTCTAGTCTTCTGGAACAGAGTCCTTCAACGCATACCGCACTTGCAACCTAGAACACCCTCTTCACATTCCTCTAATATGGCAAACCCTCCGTCCAACAGCTCGCAAGCAGAACACTGGCTGGCCCAGATCGCTCAGATCGATGCTCGGGAAACTCGACTCGGCGCTGTAACTGGGGAAACGAAAGCTGCAGAGGAGCAGTGGAATCAAGTCCTCTCAACTTTGCATGACCGGCATGCCCGCTCGGGCCGCTCATCCCACGCAGGTCTTACTGTCAATAAGCCTCTTCCGCCTCTTTCAGATAGTCTGATTGACTTCGTTGAAGACGAACCTGCTGGAACTAATACTGGTAGTCCTGACATTCCGCAATTTGAGGATACGGGGAAGTTCTTGTCGGCACCTCGCGCTTGGACGGTATTGAACGGCGCACCCATCGATCTGGAGGCCGTTGCTAGACAGGCAGGTGTCACTCTTGCTCTCCCTAGCCCTGACCCTTTTGGAGACGACGCTGAAGTTGTCGAAGGCGGAAGCGTCCATGATGACTTTGACGCAGACTTTGACAATTTCCGGGCCGCGTCAGGTATTCAAGGTCCACTAGGTATCTCTGCTTGCCCTCCCGACGTTGACCCATTTGACGACCATGCTGAAGTTGCTCAAAAGGAAAGTGATGAGGATGACTTTCGCGAGCTCCAGTCCGCGGTGAATTGGTTACCTTTGGCGGTTTCGAGCAGTTCCGGTTCTTCAATAAAAAATCCGTTCACAGACCCTGCCTATGCGCTCAGCCCTGGTGAGGATGAACGTATCGGCGTTCTCCTCTCTGACACTGACATTCTTTCGGTTGAGAAGGCGGAGCAGGATGTCCTCAAGGCTCTTGATGACATGTTCCGGCCGAAGAAGAACATGGAGCACACGGCTGATACAACTGGGAACCTTGGTGTCGAACAACTTGTTTTGCGCACACGAAGTGTCGTAGAGACTGTGCAGTGTGAGATACGCACAAGAACAGGCGTGGATGAGGAGAGGACTAACGTGCATGGCAATAATGATGACTATGCGAAGTCTGAAGAAGAGCAATAGACTGCGTCCTGGTCTCTGGAGGCGGAGTTCGACGAGTGGCGCAAGTAAGTTGCGTTGCTCTGCAGTTTGCCATGCGTTGCTGATTGGGGATGACGGATTGGTGCGCCGGCCGTATCAACGTCACATATGACCCATTAACAATGTAGCTGAGGTACCTGGCATGCGTTAGGTTAATACATAATATCACCGTGCATTTGAAGTTCCTTGTTCTCGTTCTTTTGCTCATAGTGATATCTAAACCTGTGACGACAGTTTTCACCATTGGCATTTGATACTAATCCCTTCTATTCGCATTTAAGATATTTGTCAGTGTCTCGGAGGACATTACATCTGACCTCAGGGAATGGTTTTATTACACCTGCAAGTGTAAAAACCCCAGCTACTGTCATTCTTCTACTCCGAGGTCTTGAGAGTGATTCCCGGGGTCCACATGACTTCAATCAGCAAACTCTGCGAAGAAGATCTAAGGGTGAAGGCGACCAACGACCACTGTGAGCTTTCGTTAGAAGTTTGGCATTATCGAACTACAATGTCCACCCCACGAGCGCATATGAATTCCCCGAATAAACGACGCCGCTCACATGAGAAAACACTTGTTCCCAGCCCGTCCAAGGTACTCCTTGCTGACTCCGAAACTGAAGATGAAACCGTAGATCAACCTGCCCCAACCCCTCGATTGAGCAGGAAAGAAAGGAATGCAGCAAAAAGGAGGTTGGAGATCCTTTCTGGAGGGTCCAGCAATAAAGACAGCGTCACTTCTCCGTCTACACCCAAGAAAAAAGCCGCCGTTCTGACGCCCGTGCCTCTCGTATCCCCTAAGCTTTCCGACTACGATATTAATTGGACGCCGCCAACGGACACACATCGCCTTATCGCACACCGACTCGCTGGTATGATTAACATGAACCTTCCCGAGACAGAAACGTATATCAGCCCCGAAGAGATACAATCGACGTGCAAGTCCTTTAGTCTCTACGATATAAGGTCTCAATTGAACAAGATGGGTTACCCATACTGGCTGCCAGCCCTGGATGCCATTATCCGGGAGCCCACCACAGTGCGTTTGATTCCTCAGAAGCCCATTGAGGGACAAAGGGTGACGCCAAAGAGGCACAGGAAGGAGAACGAGGGTGCTTTGGCTCAAAAAAAGAAGGCCAATTTCAATTTCTCAGATTTTGCAGAGCGGGCCAAACTCAGGAGCGAGGAATGGGAGAAGCGTGTTTCCACTGGAACCAAGGGTAAGTGGAAAGAGAAATCTGAGGGACAAGGTCTCGCGAATGACGATGAAGAGGATGTCGATCTGGACAATTTTCCGGTATAGTATTCCAGCGTTCCACTCTCGGCATAATACCTAGCAGGCGGTCAAGTAATTCTGAAAGTGTATCAATTAATAAGCCTTGCCTGATTTATTCCTCTTTGTGAGTCATTGCACATGATATTCAGGGCAATAAAGCACTATCTTTACCGCCGTTCCACGTCACAAGTGAGATTCATGATTTTCCCACCGACCCAGGAACTGGTAGAGGTCATCTACATTTCACGGGTTGAGCTATTGCCCTGGAATATGTTCAAACATACTAATAATAAACCCTGGTACTAGTACTGATTGATCATTAAGCTGGTTTTCTATGCTTTGGGCGTTTGCCGGACTCTCCAAGTGACCTGACGCCTTTGGCGACGGTAACAAACCTCTCCCCGTAGCGGATATAAAGACGCGTGTGATCTTCTTACGAGGATGTAGAAAACGTAATCTATCTCGTTCCAGAACCACAATCTCCACATTCACTGCAACGGCAGATCGAGAGCACAGCACACCTGGGAAAAAAGGCGTTGAAATTGCCATGGAAATAAAGGAATCTGAAGGCCCTGAGGTAGAAATGTCTGACGATGCTGCCAAAACACAGGATGACAGATCTTCCGGGTCCAGCAACGAAAGTGATCCTTACGCGAAGCTCACTTACGACAATACCATGGACGTCAATGGGGATATTCACAACATATACAGAATGTTTGTAACCATCCCTGCTGCCCATCCTTGTCAACTCCTTGAGAAGTTTGATTATCGGCCCGCCGACGATGATGCTGTATCGCGACACCGGCTGGCCGCTCTCGTCAACCTCAACATGACCCGGGAAGAGTATGACAGTAGAACCGGGCCTTTGACAGCACATGATATTGGTGTTGCATTGGGAGACAGCGATTTCACCGTAGAGTGGGCAATGAACTATCTCCTTGGCCGAGGATACCACGATTTTTCCCTTCAGGGGATACGTAACTGCTTAGTTGAGGACGAGCCCATGATTGCTGTGACTGGAAAACACAGAAACCCGCTCCAGGGATATGAAGGGACAGCAGGCCAGAAAGGTATTTACGAAGGGCTGACAAAGGGTACCCAATATAAGCTTGCCACACAGCGCTGGGGCGCGGATAACTTTCAGGTAGACCGTTATCGGAACCGGATAGATGGCATGGTCGACGGTCGATGGTTGAAAGATCCCGAAAGATGGAAAGAAATCAATGAGAAAGCGGTGTATTGATAGAGATGGGACGATTTGTTCTGTTTCATACAGGTGAGGCAACCTCCATGGCTTGAACTACAAAATACATGTTCTCATTTCCCTCTTGTACTTTTCTTCCCTTGTTCTTGTCTTGAGAATCCGGTTTATAGGCTTCGATATTCGGTCCGGTGACCCCGCGCTCATAATTAACAACACTCACTGTCACCGTGGTTTTCTACCTCCATCAAGTCTTTCTCATACTGAGGGCATACATTATTCTTCACCCACCTCCTCATCGGCCCTCCAAACTTCCCACGCCACCACAATCCCCGCCTTCAACACTGCAGCCGACCACAATGCTCCCCTCATCCCGGTCTCACTCTGCGCCCAAAACCCTCCAGCAATCGCCCCAAGCACCAGCATCACGGGGGCCATGACCCTCCTATTCCTCTCCACATTCCCCGCAGAAAACAGCCCCGGATCACTGAACAAATCGCAATAATTACTCGTAAGTACCACGCTCGTTAGTCCGTTCAATTGAACTACGCGACTCAATACTGCCTGGCCGGATGACTGAAAAGCGACTGCGCCAAGTGGAACCAGCACTTGCCAGTGGAGTTCCGTCTTAGAGCCTAGTCCTGTGGAGTGGTCACCGAATGTGACAATGACGGCTGCGATTCCCACGGACAGGAGTTGAATCAGGAAGGAGGACACCAGGACCCAGCGGCGGCGGGGTGAGAAATGGCGATGGAAGCGGCTGAAGAAGAAGGATCCGAAGCAGAAACAGGCGAGGGACACGCCGGCCTTGATCCAGCGGGTGTCTGAACGAGGAGCCGCGATTCCCAGGCCAAAGTATACTGTGTTACCTGTTCACATATTATGTCAGTTTGATGGTTTGTTGGTCGCAGACAGTCGACTCACCTGTCTGCATGCTCACGAAGGAACCCCATATCTGTGTTGCAGCACTGTCGAGGAGACCAGTGATTAGATAACAGAAGAGTAATACGACATCTGCCCAGTGCTTGCTGACATTTCTGTTGTGGTGTTTCTTCACTCGGGACCAGATCCGAGTGTTATCCGACGGTTTTCCGGATCGGGGTAAAAGGAGTGGTGTTTCCTCGTCTGGACGAGCGTCATGGCGGGAGACGCGGCTACTCATGACTATGTGACCAAATGTACTTGGAAAATTGAAATGAACGAGAGGGCTTGTCTATAGAGGTGTTTATTTGTGAAGGGGCGCGGGGGAAGTTCGGCCAGCGTTTATTTGCCGCTGCCGTGCAAACGAGAAGCTACGAGCAGAGATGTTGGGGCGGAAAACAAATAAATCCAAAGCAGAACGACGGATATCCGAAATGGCAGAAGAAAAGATCTGTCATGCTTGCAAAGATCATCCAGCTTAGTCCGGCTGAGTACGTGGCTGCTGCTAAGCGATGAAAGGAAATGCCACAACAATGTCGTCATCGGAAAAGGCGGTTCGGATACAGGGATACAGGCAGATTGAAGCCATCATAAGAACCTCACGCATTTAACATCACCATGGGGCCATCAATTGAAGAGCAATTCTCGAGTTTTCTTACAATCAGTATGCGTGTACTGCCCCTTTTCGCCGTTCTCGGCGTTGTAAAGCTTAGTGCTGCTGCGCCGGTAGACCAGCAGCCGCTAGCCAAAACAGGGCGGCATGGACAGCCATTCACGCCTGAACATCGAGATCCGTATGATAGGAAGGTCGATGGTGAGGGAGAAAAATTGGAGCCCTTGCCTTGGGTAAGTATAGCATTGATATACCTTCTAAGAACTCTCTCCTCTCCCATATCATACGTTGCTTCGTTCAAATGCTAAATGCACGTAGAGAAATGGGACCGGCGCAACGATTCTTGGACCCCGAAACAGGGGGCGCGAGAGACAAAATCCAGACCTCGTCCGCCCTCCAAGCACAGATCATGGCAACCTCCCCAATCTAAGATGGTCCTTCGCAGACTCTCATATTCGCATTGAAGAGGGTGGGTGGACGCGGCAAACCACTATCCGGGAGCTTCCGACGAGTAAAGAGCTTGCTGGCGTAAACATGCGGCTTGAGGAAGGCGTCATCCGCGAGCTGCACTGGCATAAAGAAGCCGAATGGGCCTATGTACTAGAGGGTCGCGTCCGAATCACTGCTCTTGACACCGAAGGCGGCAGCTTTGTGGATGACCTTGAGAAGGGCGATCTGTGGTACTTTCCCTCTGGCCATCCGCACTCCCTGCAAGGATTGAGTCCCAATGGCACTGAATTCTTGCTCATCTTTGATGACGGAAACTTCTCCGAGGAATCAACCTTCTTGCTGACTGACTGGCTGGCACGTACGCCCAAGGAGGTCGTCTCAGAGAACTTCCGCCTACATCCCGAGGTGTTCAAGGCGATCCCGGAGAAGGAGAAATATATCTTCCAAGGATCCCTTCCTGGTTCCATTGATGAGGAGCTCCCGAAAGGAAAGGGGTATAAGAAGTCGAAGCTGCAGTTCACCCACAAGATGCTGGCGCAGGAGCCCATCAACGGGACAGGCGGCTCAGCTCGCATTACCGACTCCCGGAACTTCCCCATTTCGAAGACAGTGGCCGCAGCACATCTTGATATCGAACCGGGAGCATTGAGAGAAATGCACTGGCACCCCAACGCCGACGAATGGTCATTCTTTATTCGGGGTCGAGCTCGCGTGACTATCTTCGCGGCGGAAGGCAATGCAAGAACATTCGACTATCAAGCCGGAGACGTTGGCATTGTTCCGAAGAATATGGGACATTTCATCGAAAATTTAAGCGACGATGAGCCGCTTGAGGTCCTGGAAATCTTCCGTGCCGACAAGTTCGAAGACTTTTCACTGTTCCAGTGGCTTGGAGAAACACCTAGACGGTTGGTGAAGGACCACCTATTCGCTAATGATCCTAAGTCTGGCGAGAAGTTCGAGAAAGCGATTTGGAACGCGGAGAAGGATATCATTAAGGAGAAGGCCGGCCTGATTGATGACGAGGACGATGAGAGGACGGAGTTGTAGGCGGATTGCGTGTTGGACTTGTACCAAGAGTCTTCTATACCGTAGTGCAGGTCCGCCTCTCATGGCTTGAATGCCTATCTCCGTCTTGGTATCTTCTGAGAATCGTTTTTGTCACGTGCATTCATCCGTAAAATGCATACTTGACGACGTTAGTTTTCGTATCGCATATCACATTAAGCCTGACAGCTGTCAGTCTCAACCGGTTCAAATAAACATGGGACCACTTACCTATCCCACTCATATTCCTGCTTCTCTCTTTTCGCAGAACACAATCTTGTCTTCTTGGGTAAACCCTCCCACGGAAATGTATGCAACCCAGCCGCCAAACCCCTTCCCTCAACAAACAATTGTCTGCAGCAAAAAATCACCGCCGAAGTGTTCGTCCACTTCGCATCCCCATATTTCCATCCCACCTTCGTAACCATCTCAAGCATTTGCGGCGGCAGCACCTCCTCTAATATCAATCTTCTTATCTCCGCTGGCAACATCAACAACCGCGAACCTTTTTGAACGTTCCACTGCATGTCTTTCTCCTTCCCCTCTCCAACTGGTGCCGAAAAATATATTCGCGGTTCCCATGTTGTCTTATCCCGTGACTTCCAACCATCGTGCGAAGCTACGTGGCGGCTTGACGTCACCAGCCGCTTTCCGATGAGCCGGTCTCTCCATGTCGGGGCATCTTCGCGATTTTCCAAGTCCATGGTCGTGGGATGCGGAATTGGTTATTGTCGACAATAGTTTTCGTGTATCATGGTTGTGGAAGAAGATCTTGCTGTTGTTAAGGTCGTCGGTGTGCGATGCAGGGACAAAGTGGGGTGGCGACGGAGATTGCATCCTGGTCGCGATCTTGATGGGGCTGGAATTAAGGTTTGTGTGACGGAGGCTGAGAATCCCATCAAGGGAGGATGGGAAAGATGACAGGGGAATTGCTTGTTCTCCTGTCTTTGTTTTCTAGTTTTTGAAACTCGTGAGAACAAAAAAACCTGAGGCACTCGCATGGAAAAAGCCACACATCCTGACGTACGAGTGAGGCACAGCAACCGAATTGGAAGGAGGGGCCCCCTGAAATGGGAATCACAGATGGGTTAATCTAAGTATGGGTTCACGGCTAGCGTGGCATCTCAACTAAGACGTCTGACGTTGCAACACGACTTATCAACCTCTCCACCTCCACCTCCACCTCCATCATCGCCCCCCGCTGTTGCCTTAGAATTCGCGCTCCCTGCTTTCATCCCCATATTTCACTTTCATAACTGTTTCGTCTCGATGAGCATGGTGCAGCCCTACCATCTGTTGATAATCGCCAGTACCCTCTCCGCTGATACTCTGGGGGTTATCAACATGATACCGAGTGCTTATTGGTGCAGCGCTAGTGGTGCATAGTCGCAGCTGTCTCTGTGTTCTAATATTCGTTCAAGCGCGATCCGTCCAACTTGGAATTGGAACTGGAACTCTCGATCAAGGGCAACGAGTACCCCTCGCTGGCAGCCTTAGCCATCCAGCTCGCGATGCCTTCATGGAGCCCCACGGCTCGCGCCCTCTCGATCCAATCCGACACATTCGTTTCTCCGATCGCTTTCCCTGACATATTTGCCAAGAAATCACGAAGGTGCTTCACAGGCACTCTTTTCATGCCCGATATGTGTACGATGCTCATCCCCTGCGGACGGGAGTTGTAAAGTCCATCCACTATCGTCCTTGCCACTATGTTCACACCCACGAGATCGAACGATCCGCTCCAGTGAGCAAGGCTTGGAGTTGTACCTAACTTGATCGAGTACCTCAGCAAGTTCTGAAGGGCGTCCTCTGGGGGTCCTCTAGACGCACCAGTTCCATACGCGAAACTCAGATCCATCGAGCCAACGATACTGGTGGGGCGATAAATGGCAACTGGTAAGGAACTTTTTGCGTGTGCTTTCTCCAGGAGAACCTCACTGGCCCATTTACTGGCAAGATAGCCGTTGATACCCTCACCAGGTTGATAGTCGGACACCGAGATTTCAGGAAAGGATTCCAGGCATGTGACTTGTGCAAGTCCGGCAGTGGAGACATAATGGATTGGGATTCGGCGCATGGCAGCTAGCTTTATGAGTTCTCGAGTGGACCCAACGTTCGTGGCACGGAGCGAATCGTATGACCGAAGAAACGACACTGTGGCACCATTGTGGATGATTACATCGATCTCGTTGCGAAGTCGCCGAAAATCATCTGCAGGAAGACCCATACGATCTGCTGAAAGGTCGCCCTTGTGAACAGTAATCTTCTTTCCAGGCTCGAATGAGTCAAGTTTCTCCGGCGATCGCACCGCTATGCAGTGTATACGTGACACACGATCATCTTGCAGTCAGTTTTGCAGAAGAACGCGGCCGAGGAAGCCCGTCGAACCGGTGAGCAGAACTGACAGGCCTTCATCATGTTCTGGCTCTTCCAAGTCTGGAGGCAACGTTTCCACTGCCCAGTCGACATTCCGGTTCCCTATTTTGACGCCTGCCATAGCGCCAGTATTGCCCTCGACAACATTGGCCATCCCCTTGATTGTAGTAGACTTTAGCAGATCGCTGAGAGCGAGCGAGGACCTCATATGGCGCAGTCTCTGAAGTACTCGTAACAATAGCAGAGAATTTCCGCCCACGGCGAAGAAGTCTGTCTCGGGCGCGAGCAAGGTGCGCTGGAGGACATCAGCCAGAATGTCCCTCCATACAGTCGCAACAGCTGCTTCAGTAGAAGTCAAAGTAAATTCGTCATCGGAGCTAGCCAGGTCCTCGTGCAACGGAAGTTCGTGAAGAACATGATAGTCAACCTTCCCATTTACGGAGAGGGGCAAAGCATCCAGTTCCACGACAAGAGATGGCCGCATATAGCTAGGTATCGAGTCCCTTCTGATTATATCTGCTATTAGTTCCTTTGGCCCTGGACACGCACTGGAGCGATCCATGACCACAAAGGCAACGAGAAGCGGGGACCGTCCGCCCCTCAGAACGACGGCGCATTGGCGGATTCTGCCATTAGATGCATGGATGAGTGACTCAGATACCGCCGTGAGTTCAATGCGATGACCGCGAAGTTTTACGATTGTGTTGCCCGCTTGTCGACCCATCCAAGTGATTGAGTTGTTGCCACTGGCCCTTCCTCGATCACCGGTCCTGTACACGCTGTCGATTGGGCTTGAAGCACTGGTTCCGGATCCGATAACTACATTGGGGACATATCCAGGGCTTACACCTGCACCAGTGACACATATTTCGCCGGTCCAACCCGCTGGGAGTCTTCGGCCATCCTGGTCTGCGATGAACACATCATAGTACGGTAGTGCCGAGCCGATGCTGACTGGATATTGTAAACGATCAGACCGATAGTCCACAAAGCCCATAGTACAGCAGATTGAGCATTCAGTAGGGCCATATCCATTGATTAATTCCAGATTGGGAAGGTTAAGGCTCTGGAAAACTTTGACGACGCCCTCTGTCATGGCCTCGCCTCCACAGATCGCCAAGCGCCAGTTTTCCAGCGGCTTCGCGGCAAGAGCTCCATGGATGGACCATGCGACATATTCCGACGGGACCGCAACTGTTACGGTGACATTTTCAGCTTGAATCAGGCGAACAATAGCCTCGGGATCATGGCGCTCAGATGTCATGATTAGAGTGCCACCGGTTGTAAGGGCTGCCAACATCTGAAACAACGACGCATCAAAGCCGATGCCACTTTGCTGGAGGACTGTAGGACCTTTTAGTAGAAGGCTCTCCTTCGTGGCCATAGCTTGTGTAAGTAGGTTGCCGTGAGTCAGTACGACGCCTTTGGGTGAACCTGTAGAGCCACTGGTGTACATAACGACTGCATGTGACTCGATTCCATAATGCGTGTACACAGTTTGGAGGGTCCTTGGATCTGGACCCGACCTATCAGATAGGTCGAAGATGTACTGAAGGCCAAGCTTCTGTGCCACCGCGATCGCCGTTGCTCCCACGCAGAGGGCCATTGTGCTCTTGTGGTTTTGAACAATAGCCTTGTTTCGTTCGATGGGATTATGAATGTCCAGCGGTATGTACACTGCTCCGAGCTGCCATAGTGCCACGATCGAACACAACAGATCTGATGTCTGCTCTCCTAAGACAAAAACCGCCTCCTTGGAATTCAAACCGGTAGCCAAGAGGGTATACGCTATGGCGTTTGCTTGGACCAATAGCTCAGCGTATGTGAAACTCTTTGATATATCGTCTTTGACGGCGATGTTGTCCGGGCAGCGTTCTGAGGAGGATTTGATGAGCTCGTATAGATTAGAATACCGCGGGGGTGATATTTCTTTGGCCTTCGGGGAATCTTGGGGATTTACATGGGACTTGCAAAGATAGTCCACTTGACGGATTTGCGCTTGAGGATTCTGTAATGCCGCCTCGAGAACTGCCATATATACTTCCATAATCATCTCCGCATGATCAGTACCGTACAGATCATCCTGCACAGCAAAGTCTAGCGTTGTATCGCTTTCGGTCTTCTCGATAACTGTGAGTAGCAAGTCTTGCGGGTGTTGCGCATCAAAAGACCTTTCATACTCCATTGTTGCGGTTCCCAGATGCATTTTCTGTCCGGCCCCCGAAACATAATTGAACATCACCTGAAACAGTGGAGGATCTGAGTTGTTCCGCTTAATATCCCAGGCTGACAATAGCTTATCGAACGAGACATTTGAGTGTTCCAACGCTGAAAGAACTGTACGCTTCGTGTTTTGTACCAGATGGTCAATCGTATGATAGATGTTCACGCACGCTTGAATAGGGAGAATATTTGTCATAAACCCTACTACCCGTGCGAAGCGTACATCATGTCGACTTGCATCGCCAATGCCGATGCAGAAATTCTCGGCCCCAGTTAGCCTCGCTATCATGATCTCCAATATGGAAAGATAAAAGTGCATCCTTGTGACTCCGAGGTTTTGGCAAGCCAAGGAGATCCTTGTGCAGAGATCTTCGGACAAACGTCGTTCGTGGTTGGTCATCGATGGGTGTAAGAGCGCCTTGCGGTGACTTCGCTTGGCAAATGGAAAGAGAGGTAGCGGTTCCTCAGGTTTTAGCAGTTGGGATTCCCAGAAAGCTTGGTCGTTCTTCCAAGAAGCGTCTTCGTGTAAGGTGAACTCGAGATACTGAGCTGATGGTGGAGCTGCGATTGCACCAGAAGCATATATCGTCACCATGTCTTGTAACAGAATCTGTAGGCTTATCCCGTCGATTACAATGTGGTGACAACCAATAAGGAGGTAATGCCGATCTTGGGTGCATGATAAAAGATCAGCCACAATTGTTCTTCCTTCCGCAAGCCCGTATGTATATACTCTGAGGTCCTCAAATCTCTTCTTAACTTCTTCGTCGGTGCACGTGCTTCGATAGGACCAAGTGTCGCGCGACTCCCGAAGGACATACTGCATAATGTCTGTAGATGAGTCGTCCGTTGCAAATGCGGTTCGTAGCGATTCGTGTCTGTTGACAGCAAGATGAAAGGCATTTCGCAAGCTTGCAGAATCTATGCTGCCCATAATTTTGTACATCCACGTACAGTTGTAGCTGGTCGGATTGTCGGAGGCCTGCAGCATGTACCAAATACGGGCTTGTCTCTGCGAAATTGGACCGCGTCGACCGGGGGAACGGTCTATACCCCCTTCGGTAGCTGCTTCACTGGTGGCAATGGTTGAACTAGACGCCACAGAGGCATCATCGGAAGTCGTATTGACAGATGTACTGAGCGGGGCGCCGGGAAGACATGCGGAAAGTGATTTTCGGCTAGGGTCTGATTCTTCGAGCTCCTCGGGGTCGGTTTGCATCAACACCCCGCGAAGCACAGACAATGCACGTTTGCATACTGAAGGATTATTAGCATAAGATAGTCGCGTAGCTCACGGTGGTCATCCAAGTCTTACTTTCGCGTGCAGATATTCCACCAAGAATACTCAGCACCGACACTTTGTAACCAAGATCTTCGTGGAGCTTCGAGGAAATCTCAACCGCCATCAAGGAATCGACGCCTAGGCTAATCAACGGAGCGTTCAGATCCATAGACCCGGATCTTAGCTGCAATGTTCGAGTCAGGTGATGCTTGAGGAGCCCAAGTATTAGCTCAAATGCCTCTTGCTGATTTCTGGCGCCGTTGATCTTCGCTCGCACTGGAGCTGTCTTCTCTTCAAGTGCATTCCCTTGAAAAATATTCTCGGACACGTGTGCATGATGATGCGAGAACATCATATTGTCGTACCACAGGGGCTTCGGGTTGCCACCGGTTGGCTTCAAACCAGTTATAATGTCGAGAGAGTAGCCGGAGTCGACACGGCCCGCCACTATCGCGTGTGCAAATATGTCGTGAAGCTGCATTTCAGAGAGACGCATGTGGTTGTACTGCTTCTCTAGCATCTTGATCTGATCAGCGCCGGCCCGATTCATGTGTCCGAGTCCGATGATCATGCCTAAATGGATGACCGTAGCTGCAAGCCCCCGCCGCCGCCGTCGGTATGCTACTGTAGGCATGCACTAGGTTTGGATAAGCAACGTATTAGGAACATGTAACTTGGATGCCATACCATGTTCGCTGCCGCATAGTTACTCTGTCCTATGTTTCCAACAATGCTGGCCAGAGATGAAAACATAATGAAGAAGTCGAGATCGGCATCTTCGAACTCACTTTCAAGGTTCAAGCAGCCATCGACTTTTGGAAGAAAAACTCTTTCTATGTCTTCAACGTTCAGAGTTGCGAACGTGGCGTCTGGGGGGACCATGGCGGCATGTGTGATTCCTCCCACTGGGGGCCAAGTATGGCGAAGCTCTTCTAGCATAGTGCGCAGAGATAACTGGTCGCTCACATCAACTTGGTCAACGAGAACTTTGGCCCCTGCTCGGATCAGATCTTCGCACCATCCCACATCTGGAGAAGGGTTCCGGCTCGCCATTACTATATATCGAGCACCAGAGGCTATCATCCATCTGCAGAGGGACCTTCCCATCTCGCCAGTCATGCCGAATAGGATATATGTTTTTGTGTTGCTAAACAAGCGTGTTGGGCTCTGTGGTTGAACGTATTTCGGCGGCGTTTTTGTTGAAATTGCGCGCCCTGAGACGCTCCCTTCGTCGTTCATTTTTGAAACTGGAAGTATACGAGGTACCATGACGAGTCCACTCTGGAGGGAAAGCTCTGGTTCCACAGCCCATAGTACGTCACTCGAGATAGTGAGCGACGTCACAAGCTGGGCGAAGGCTACTGCAACAAAGAAAGGCGATGCATCGCTTATACGCTCGACATCAATCATTTGCATCTGGACGTCGGACGTCTCGTTGCGGAGAGACCTTACAAGGCCGGCGAGCATATTCGAAAATGGGTGTTCTCTTTCTCGAGCAAGCGTGAACCAAAGAATGCTTCTAGCACTTTGAACGAGCAGCTGCAAGATTCGTAGAGTCTTGGGGCTCAACTTGGCAAGAACTGAAGCATAGAGCTCTTCCAAGAACAACACGTGAGGCTTTCCTACGAGGTGACTGTGGTCGAGGTCAAGAAGAGAAGTCACCATAGTAACGTCGATAAAGTGGCCACGGAGCAACGCCAGTAGCTCTTCTTGTTCGCTCAATTCTCCAATGACCAGAATGCGCGCTTGCATTGGGCCAGGAACCGACAATGGTGCTCTGATTCGCTGCAGGTCCGTGTTCAGGGCCTGAGAAACAATGACCGAGAGAGCATGATTAGCCGAGTCCTCGTTGTCAGAGACGACGGCGTCGTTTCCAGAAAAGCCGCTACTGAGAAGTAAATCATGCCACTGGGCGCAGGAAAGTTTCGGGCTGTACTGGCGATCGTCATCTGTCCCTAGCCACCACCCTGGAAGTCCACACATCATGAAACCCGTACGGAGTACTTCGCCAGTCAACTCCCCCATAACAAGGTAGCCACCAGGGCGTAATAAACTCCTCACATTCTGCATGGTGATTTTGAGGCTTCGGGTTGCGTGAAGAACGTTCGAGGCTATAACGAGATCATAGACCCCGGACTCGAAGCTACCAGAATCGGGCCTTTGCTCGATATCTAGGGTTTTAAACTGGATCTTATCGCCCAAAGCACCGAATCGCGTCCGGGCAGCCGCAAAAAACCCAGAGGATACGTCAGTGAAGGTATACGTTCTGAAGTCATCGCCCAGGGCGTCCAGTATACGGGCTGTTGTCGCACCTGTACCCCCACCTATTTCGAGGATGTTCATACGCGGGTATTTATGAGCAATTTGTGATACGCCTAAAGCCAAGCTGCTGTTGATAGATTCGAACCCAATGCCTTCCACGTACAGCCGACTTAGCATGGAGTTTTCTAACATGTGTTCCAAAATGGTGGTTGAACCAAGAACCACTCCTGGAATATGCTCGCCGACAGTTCGGATGAGTTGGACATCGACAATTTGTGGATACCGCAATTCGAGCTTCCGAACGGTATCAATTGTATCGTCCAGCCAATCTGAATGTGCTGTCGGATGTTGCCCATCTTTGACCAGCGGAAGGAGATAATCAATGAATTCGAATAATGGGCGATGCGTAAGTGGAACCTTGTCGTCAGAGACCAAATTTCGCAACCTTTTGTAGTAGAATAGTGCAAGCCTCTCGCATGTCTCTATAAGATCGGATGCCCCGGAGTCGATTTCGGCTGCCTTATTTGTAACGATACCGTTGCTGATGCAAGGTTTCCAGGTGATTGTGCTATACAACGCACCATGGGTTTCGGGCCTTTTTGGTACCAATGCTGCGCATTTGAGTCCTTCAATCCGAACCTCGGTCATTGGCGATTGTGATGAGTATGTCCCTATGTTCCCTAAGATCATGGCTTGTTGCTTCTCATGGGGAACGTTTATGCTAGTGATAGTGGCATTAACACGAACCCATGGATTATCTTGATTAAATCTGCCCCAAGCCGACGATTGTACTCGGATTTTCTTGACATACTCTGGTACGAAAGGTGACCACAAGCTTCTGTGCAAAATGTGAGCGGGAGTGTCCTTATATGGTTCATTTGTGGTAGGTTTGCGAACGTACCCATCTCCGGGCGCAGCATATGCTGCAAGAAGTGTCTGGAAATAGAGATCCAAGATAGCCGGATGTAACCTGAAATCGGACCTAAATCTTTGAATGCTAGTCTGGGCGTACAAGGCCCGGCGGTGGATATCCAACAGACCCTTGAATGGACCGCTATACTCCAAGCCAATCGCGCCCAGTTCGTTGTAGAACTCCCGTGTTGAGACAGCTCTGAGTCCGGATAAGCTTGTTGAGGAAGATGGCGAGCCAATCTCCTTCAGAGCGGCTTTTTGGATAACAACCTTTCCAAATGCGATGCGACGCGGTGTATTGTCAGTATCGACCAATCCTGCGGCACAAGAGAATCTGGCCACGGCCTGATCAGTTGCTCCGTCATGACGATCGAATAAGCCTCCCGGAAGAATCTCCAGAGTAAAGCAGATCTCTACACCGCTCTTCGCCTCGTCAAACAGTACAGGCGCCTCGAAATGAACGTCCTCCAACTCAATTGCGTTGATTGGAAAATCCGTGAAACATTCCCCAGCCGCGTCTATAGCCATGGCGCAGTACGCTGCAGCTGGGAAATTAATATCTCCTTGGACTCTATGCCCTCTTAGCCAGGGAACATCTTCGAGTGTCACAATGCTCCTCCACTGCATTTGGGAATTCGAGTAAGTTTGTCGCGGTCCAAGCAGTTGGTGTGGACGTCCCTTCCGGAACCGGAACTCCTTGGATATCCCGGATTCTCGCCAGTAAGATCTGGAATGATCCCATGCATAACTCGGCAGTTGTTCCAGCGGGAAAGAGCCGTGGACATTATATGAGCCGAAAGTGTTCCAGAACCTTTCGAGATTCAGCGAGGGAAGCCCGATCTCTGACAATGAGGCCAGCATTCTGAGGATGCTGGACGCATCATCTGCATCGCGTGTCAACGTAGCGATATATGGTGGAGCGTCTCCAATGAGCCCGTTGACCACTTGCGTCACCGGTGTCTTGAGAGCTGCATGTGGTCCAACCTCCAAAGTTGCAACAAAGGGACCATAGTGTTCTATAGCCTCTTCCACTGCCTCGAGGAACAAGACTGGCTTCAACAAATTCTCTACCCAGTAATTGTCATCTAGAGCATCCGAACTGGTGTCCATGGGATACCCATGAATCGATGATATCCACACAGGCGTAGGTGAATGGCAATAATCGATATTGGATGTCCGCAGATCAGAGATGTACTGCGAGGAGCATGATGCGATAAGCGGAGAGTGATACGCGCGGCTCACCCGCAACATCCTAGTTGGAAAGCCTTGGGAAGTGAAAACCGATTGTGCTGCAGCTAAGGAAGGAACGTCTCCGGCCAATGTTACGCTTGATGGTGCGTTATGAGCAGCTACAAAAACCTTGTCCGAGAGTGAAAGCTTTTCACAAATTGCTGTCGCCTGAATAGAACTGCATCCGACAGCCATCATCGAATGATGCCCATGGCGAGCGGGTTTTCGAGCCACAGCTGTCCCCCTGTAGTATGCAATACGAATTGCGTCGTCTGCTGATATGCGATGGGCGGCATATGCCTAATTTGTTAGTGAGAGCATTGGAGAATATATCTTTGGCTTACTGCTGCAATCTCTCCACTGCTATGCCCAATTACAACATCAAATCGAACACCACATTCCCGGAGTAGATCTACAAGCGCTATTTGAACAGCGGTACACAGTGGCTGTGAGAACTCTGGTTGATGGATCTTGCTTTCCTCCGCATCCTTGCTAAGCTCACACGCAATGCTCCACTCCGGTGGATCTGGGAGAGATTTGAGAGCGTCATGCATTCTTCGGATAGCCTTCTCGAACAAGTCGCAATGAAGAAGCAATCCGCGACCCATTGCAGGCCATTGTGCACCTTGTCCGGTGAAGACTCCGAGGATACCATCCGGGGTGCGAGCGTTCGTGGCTGATACTGATATAGCTGAATCCTGCTTTTCGAAATGCTCCACCCACTCGTTCATTCTCCGAAGCAGGTCATGGCCGGAATCAGAAATAAAAGCTATTCGGTGAGGCAACAACAAGCGTCGCTTGTTAAGAACTGATGCCAGTGACCGTAGATCGATAGAGGGTTTGTTAGAAAGAAAGCGTTGGTACTGTCCAATGGTCTTGAGGAGCGCAGCTGGTGATGCCGCGGAAAATAGAAAGGGACCATATGTGTTCGGAGGCCCCCGAACGAGTTTTGGTTCTGGCATTGTTTCTTCCGGTGACTCCAAAATCACATGAGCGTTTGTTCCTCCAAACCCGAAACTGTTGACCCATGCTCTGCGCGCCGTTCCAGGACGTAAACGAGGCCAGCCGTACGATGTAGTTGGGACGACCATGTTGTTATAGAAAGGAACAATCTTAGCGTTCAATTGATTGAAATGCAAATTAGCTGGTATCAGAGAATGCTGGATTGCGAGTGATGCTTTCAGGAGGCCAGCCAGTCCTGCAGCGCCTTCGAGATGCCCTATCACAGTCTTCACAGATCCCACGACCAATTTTGTCTCCGCTTCACCTTCAAAAGGGAGCTCGTCGGGCCGGAACGCGCGATGGATTGCTTCTGACTCCGCTGTATCTCCGGCTTGCGTACCAGTGCCGTGCGCCTCGAAATATTGACACCGATCGGTTGATAGTAAAGGATTCAAACCCGCGCGTTGAAATGTTGTTTTAATAAGCTCGGTTTGACTGCTAGCTGATGGGTGTGGACTAGCACTGAGATCCTTGGGCTTGGTTGACTCAACGGCAAAATTGGCTTCCCCAAAAAATCGAGATAGCGATTATGTGCTCGTATACGGTGGTTCCACGGCTACCGAGACGTTGGCGATTCAAATCCTGCACTATTTCGGATATGCACCTATTGCAGTGTGCTCCCCAAGCAACTTTCCTCTGGCAAGGGAGGCAGGCGCACATTTTTGTGTCGACTACAAGAACTCGAGAGGCAGCGACGAGATTCGAAATGCTACGAATGGTCAGCTTCGGTGGGTGTTAGACTGCATAGGCAGCTCAGGCTCTACGACTTTCTGCTACACTGCCTTTGGAAATGGGGACGGAAGATACGTTGCTCTAAATCCGGTACCGGACCGCCTGCGGCTCAGGAAGAGAAGGGTGGTACCAGATTGGATATTAGGATACACAGTGTTTGGAAGAGACGTAAAATTGAGCGAAGGATTGGTGAAAGAAGCGACTTCAGATGACGCTGCATTCACGATAGCGTGGTTGATGAATATGGAGCCCCTGCTGAGCCGGGGCGAGTTGCAACCCCATCCGGTCAGTCTGCAACCCGATGGGTTGCGCGGCATTGAGCGAGATCAGTTGCTGCTGAGGCAAGCTTCAACATCCGGAAAGAAGTTGGTGTACAGACTGAACGACACGTAAGGCGGTCACCACACACGCGATAAATTGTCATGCCGAGGTACTCAAGCTTAATTCATATGAATGTATCTTCCCAAGGTCAGTGATTCTCAGAAGTTGATTGTCTCCTTCGTCTCCGTGCGCTTGCTCATGTTACCTGCCTTGATGCACTCGGTGAAAGGCGGGTACAAACTTTCGCCGTTCTCCACATTCACGATCTTGCCATCCTCGACGTAGACTTCCTCCCAACCCGCCACCACGGTCGCCCTCTCTGCATCTACCACCTCATCGTCCCCCGCAATAAGGGCTTGGAAATCTGGGTCCATCACAATCGCTAGCATATCCTCAGTCGCACGCACGTAGACGCTGATCTGGCAGTCGTGGTCGTCAATCTTCCATCCAGGTCTTACGGCCCAAGGGATCTTCTCTTCGATCAACTTTCGAGTCGCGGTTGGGGTATGGTACTTGCTGCCCATCAGTTCAATGCTTTGACTGGTAATATGGAAATATAACCTGGGCAACGCGGACGGCGCCGTGTCGTGTCTGGACGAGAGCAGCCTTTGGGCCATGGAACTTGCTGCCATGCTCATGGAATTGTGCTTCAGACACACCCTCCTTCTTATATCGCATGGAAGTCAGTTTGAGGACAACTTCCTTTTGTGGTGCCATTTTTGTTCAGGGGCGTGAATATGTCAAAGACGATGAGGATGTTCGTGATGAGTGGTCTTGCAGATGAGCAACCAGCCCATATCTACTTTACGAGATTACCCTTTCCGTGCGCACGCCCGACTAAACGATATACCCGACGCGCTCACGCCATGGACTCGGCGTATTCGGATCCTATCACTGCCGAGCTACGCCGCATGCTACATATACGAATACCCCGGTACTACATGGCTTGGAGGATTGATACGCCACTCTGACTGTCTACACGCGAATCCGAAGCACCGGGTTGAAAACGTTTTGCCGTGTAGACAAAACGGCTCCGCGAGCCGACCGGACTGCAACCTATGCGCCGCACAATATATGTCGCAGGCTGTGTTGGTGTAGGTAATAATCTGCTGTTGGCAAGCGGTCCAGACCACTCCCATAAGTAATCGGCACCACCCACATAAGTTCGAGGCAGGGGGTCTAGAAAGGACAAAAATGGCTTCTGCAGCTTTTTCTAAAGGTGTTTCTAGGAATAAGCTTCCGCTAAGCTGCACACTGTACAATAGAGGCACGCAGTACTCAGATTTGCAAAAATTGCGCAGAAATTGCCTAGGAACAGGTAGAAATCAGGCATGTAAGGACTTCTTCGACGTATCATTGAATTGCCTTAATAATTAAGAGAGTGAGCTAATTAAAAATTGTTCTTGCGGTGCCTCAGGCTTATGGGAGTGGTCCCTAACGCCTGGCTGTGGTTTTGTGTTTTTATCGAAACGGATCACACCCAAGTCCACTGGAATTCCAGCAAGCACGCCAGGATCGCCACATGGTCATCTCATTACTCCAGATACAACAGATCGGTTTGGGACCTAAGATGCGCATCAATAAAAGAAAAGATTCGATGATTCGATAATTCGAAAGCCCCTATTTTCGCCTGCAGTCCGCCCTTTTCGACCCCCTCTGCTATCCAAATGCTTTTCTTCGACGCATTGAGGCTCCCCAGTGCGTTGAATATCTTCTCCGTGTTGTTGTGCACCTCAAAATAGAACGCATCAAGTTTGCTTTGTTTTAATGGCACGGAATTCTCTGATGCCGATAATTACTCTCGTTACGGAAAGAATGGGCCGCAGGGGGTTGAACCATGACAGCGGCGGAGCTGCACCTCGGCGAGTTGGCAATATATCGAAAAGTCCGCAGCAACCACTGCTGGAACGGCTACCCTCGTTGACCAATCAACGCTTAGATTGTCTGTGCCGCAATCACCATTCCGTGAAGAGGTTTTCGAATCATGGAGGCGGACGAGCCCAGCCATCACGTTCATGCTAAGTTCGTCAGAAGCCACTATCACGCACAAGGCGCTTACAAAACGGGAGGTAACAACAACGACAAGCTAGAAGACATAATAGTTCTTCGTTGAGCTCATGGACGTCAATATCGACTCTGAGAAGACGGTCGTGTCTCACGAGCCCACAGATCCTCAGAAGGACGACGACAATACCGACGACTCGAAGGAGCCAACCGATGTCGAAAACACAATCCAGGCTGGCGACGATGTGAGCTACGGTTGGAGGTTTTGGCTCATCATAGCCAGCCTATGCGCAACATCTTTGCTCACCGCAGTGGAAGGGACCGTAACCGCGACTGCACTGCCAACCATTGCACGAAATCTTGAATCCAAGGAGTTATATGTATGGTTTGTAAACGCAGTATTTCTCTCCAGGTAGGACCCCTTGTCATTTGGCACTTGTGCGGTTGATTATTAACAATATCTAGTGCTGTTGTGCAGCCACTTTTCGGCCAACTCGCCGATGTCTTTGGACGACGTTATCCGACTATATTCGCTGTCGCTATCTTCGCACTAGGCAGCGGCATTGCTGGTGGATCCACTTCCGCTGGCATGCTTATAAGCGGACGCACACTGCAAGGCATCGGCCTTGGTGGGGTTAATATGCTTATTGACATTATTGTTTGCGATCTCGTACCGCAGAACAAGCGTGGTGCGATAATGGGCGTTATCTTTGCGGTATTCGCAATTGGATCCTCCCTTGGACCGTTTATTGGCGGCATCTTCGCGGCCCACTCAGCATGGCGTTGGGTCTTCTACCTTGGCCTGCCTATTTCAGGCCTTGCGCTTCTACTACTTGTCCTCTTCCTCCAGGTCAACTACGAGAAGGAGATAACAATTTCGACCAAACTTAAGCGACTTGACTACTTCGGAAATGGAATACTGATCCTGTCTATGGTATCAATATTGATTGCCTTGACGTACGGTGGATCTATCCGACCATGGAACTCATGGCGCACGTTAGTGCCACTTATTGTGGGCCTGCTCGGACTCGTATTATTTCACGTCTACGAAGCGACGGGGTTGCAGAAAGAACCCGTCATGCCCCCACGCCTCTTTCAAAACCGTACATCGCTTTTCGCCTTCATTCTCGTCTTCCTTCATGGGGTACTGCTGTACTGGATTACGTACTTCCTCCCTGTGTACTTCCAGAGCGTTCTCCTAAGTACCCCCACAAGGTCAGGGGTGCAATTTCTACCAACAATTGTGGTTCTGATACCATTCGCTATCATTTCAGGGGGTCTAATTACTAAAATAGGTTGTTACAAACCTATCTGCATTGTGGGCTTCGCCTTGCAAGCTCTAGGAATCGGCCTATTCACTATGCTGAACTCACGGTCTTCTACGGCAGAATGGGTTGTGTTCCAGATCATTGCTGCCGCAGGCGTGGGACTTGTTACAACTTCTACGCTTCCAGCCGTACAAGTAGGGTTGCCAGAAAGCGATGTTGCCTCTTCTACTGCGACTTGGGGCTTCTTACGGAGTCTTGGCAATATTTGGGGTGTCTCGATTCCTGCGGCCGTTTTTAACAGCCGTTTCGAACAGCTCTCTCATCGAATCAGCGACACTGAGGTCCGAACCATGCTGAGAAATGGCAAGGCCTACGAGCAGGCATCAGCAGCCTTCATCAGAAGTTTTAGCGAGCCAACAAGGAGTGAGATCATCCAGACGTATGAGGAAGCACTGCGGAGAGTCTGGCAGATTGCTATTACATTCGGACTCTTAGGCGTCCTAGCAGCATTGCCCATGAGGGAACTTCAGTTGAACAAAGTTCTCCGCACAGAGTTTGGCATGCAGAAGAAGGAACAGAAGCGCACATGAACTGGGACCAACGCTGATGAGCAGCGTTTGTCACATCAGCTCGAAGCCATGAGTGCGACCTCGATTGTGAGAGTCACTCTAGAGTATCGGGAATGGTAACGGGGACCGAACGTAATGATCAGTAGTCCGGAATCGGTCCTTCGCAGTGTGTCGCTTTTGGATGATTCGTTTCGTTAGTTGGAAATCCTACGAATTTAACTCCCTTAGAGTATAGGCCATACAAGAGGTCACAACTTCATGGTATATTTCTTATTTAGTACCACATGCAGGCTGGGGTTTGGCGCAACGATCTTCTTGATACTCTGTACGTAGCTCCTGCCTGCCGAATGGAAACGTGCCTTTTGGAGCCAGAAAGAGAGCCTCTATGCGTTGTTTAACGGCTGCATCCTCCATTTTCTTCATGACGGTCTCTCTCCTCCCCACGACGGCCCTCATCTTATCCATGACGAGTTCGATTGTCGTATCGCCAACATGAGTCAGCACACTGATGTTTGCCCTGCGGTTCCTTCCAGCCACGTTGGTAGCTAAGATTTCGAGAGCTTCACCGAGCCCTCGCATCAGGTTTGCCGAGACGTTGAGCGTGAGTTCGATTTGTGAGAAGTGAAAATGGGGTGTCGCATATAGGCCGATACTGACTGGTGGCAATAGCCACATCATGTCTCCGCGTAACGAGGAAAGAGCCGGAGACGGAAGTCTCTCGCCACGGTAGACCATCGAATGGTCAATAACATCGTGCCAAAGGCGAAATATCGAGTCGTAGCGACTGAGCAACTTGAGAAAGCATGCCAGCGTAAGAACCAGATCGGCATCGTCTATTGGTAGAGACCCTGAGTGTTCGTGTCCGCGACAAGAGTCGTTGGTTAAGTGAACAATCTTTGTCAACCTTTGCGAAGCATTGAAGGTATGCGTATAAAGATCGAAGCTGCCGCGAGGGCCTTCTTCAGCTGACTCTCGTCTCGGTTGTGACAGCAGGTGCAAGCTGTCGAGCTCATTTGGCTGGAAGATGTGCAAGGCAGTGTCCGCGATTGTGCTCACGAGATTTGCGGGCTGACTTTCTGAACCGCTAGTGGTCTCAACCAAACCCTGGTCAAGAGGCAAGACGTCTTCGGTACCCAAACCTTGGACTGAGGCACTCATTGTTGGGTTGGCGGGATCCGTAGGCCATAGCATGTTAGGGGCGACTGAAATTGTTTCTTCTCCCGGAATGATATCTCTTGACCAAAATGTTTCCACCTCTAATGTCGGAAGTGAAAAAGAAGAATGCTCAGCTAGTGTCAGGTTGCTGACGGGATTGGAGAGATCAAATCCATCGATCGACCAGTCTTCTACTAACCGGTTAACGCTTTGACTTAAGCCTGCTTCACGTGGTCAGTGCAATGACAAAAGTAGTTTTTCCAACACTTACTAGTTGTTGGCGAGGCCCCCGAGGTCAGTGGCGTTCTGACCCTTCGTTGGCCGCGTACTCGATTGGTGATATCGTACGGACGGCGCGGGCCGGATACGCAGGCAAGGTTCGCTTGATCGCATCTAAGGCACCCTGTAGCAGTCCGTTCGCACTTGAGTTTTTTGAAATGGCACCGATTGCACGCATCTCGTATCTTGGCCACAGATTTCTTTGACGCATCGCTGAAAGACATTCGTTGAAACGAGGTCACTGTGTTTCATTTCACGTCGATTTGTTCGAAAGAAGCTATAAGAATTTGGGGCTCTTATCCTGCGAAATTTTCCCTGCACATCCCCTCCTCTTCAATGCCTTCATTATCTGCGTCGCAAATGCATATCTCTTCTACAAAATCGGACTTCGACCCAGTTCATAGTAGTATGCCTCCACAGGCTATGCTTCAGTACGGCGCAGTAAGGGGCAACATTTGCTCTTCGACTTCTGTGTGGAAGACTCGCAGGGTTGCCTGTACCTTTTTAAAGTCGAGACATGCAATGTCCGGTGGCACAAATTCAGGGTTGACGCACTCCTATCCAATGCTTGCGCCTTGGAAGCTCCAGCATTTCGTTCTTAATTAAGGCTTCATTATGGATAGCCCCGGCTTCTTCATGAAAGTCCGGCGTTTTCACGCGCGTCGGCGTTTTCGATGAGGCGTACCCGGACCCGAAGAGGTGGCACCGCAATTCAGGAGGCCAGGGTGAGACTGAGCAGGATGGCAATCTTGGAACTGCGGTAGCCAATAATGGTCACTAGCTCCGTTCCCAGGCTTCATACTGTGCCACATCAATTCCTGTGTCTGCATCAGATGGAAGCTTCGGACTCCGCGAACATAGTGCTGGAATTGATTGGTAGCAAGAGTCCACACCATGCGAGATGTGCAGGCAGTTTCTTCAGTCCGCGTTGCTGCTTTCCATGATTACAGTCTCTTCTCATGGGCTGTCCAGTCTATAGAGTCGCATTCGCAATGGTGTTCCCGGTCGAAGCCTCTCAGCCTCCTCCCAATTTCAACGAAAACAGGTCCGCGGAGCTAGTTGCGATTAGTGTTGTGTGCATTGTGGCCATTTCTGTTTCTGTCAGCTTGAGGCTGTATGCACAGAGCCTGACAACTAATCCATGGAAGATATGGGATTCATGGCTTACCATCATGGCTGCGGTAAGAATGAAGCAAATAGCAAGGCTAGGTGTCTTGCATACAGGCTTACGCAAAGAGGCAGGTCCTGGCTATTGCTGTAGCGTCTTGTATCTTACACTCGGTCAAACTTGGACTCGGGTATCACACCGTGAGGCGTCTCTATCGCCGATACGTCTCAATTACTGATTATGTAGACCCGGATAATCCTGGAGGACCCCGAGCCACCGAGAAAGCTCGCGGACATATTCAAGGTATGTTGAACACCGATATGGGCTCTATAGCTTACCAAGAATTCTGTAGTACGCCTATATACAAACAGTCCTCCAAGCCTCCTCGATTATGTGCACCAAGCTCGCAATTTTGACGCTCTATGCCCGCGTTTTCGGCCTGCGTCACCATGATCGATTCTTTACGTATGGCCTGTACATTTGTATTACGTTCACATCCTTATTGGGAGTTGGAACAACCATAGAGTTTATCACTCAATGCGTTCCTACACCTGTGTTCTGGAACCGAATATATCTGCTGTTTCCGGGTGGTGCCGCACCGGACGGGCCGACAGAGGGCTATTGTATGGATCAACTGACACACCTCGTTGTCCCGGTATCCCTCGATCTAGCCAACGAAATCGCGATACTGGTCTTGCCAGCGCGAGTATTATGGGGTCTGCGCCTGCCGTGGAAGAAGAAGCTGGCATTGACAATAACCTTCGGTCTCGGTATTTTCGTCACCGTTACAAATATCGTACGAATCAACATATACGCCAAGATAGTCAATGGAGGAGACATTGCGTGGGATGACATTGACGCTTTTATCTGGACCGTTGTGCAGCTATCAGTTGGCATTATCTGCGCATGTATTCCAGCATGCGCGCCACTGTTGAAGTTGTGGTCGAAGAAGCTTCCCCACGGATACGGATCATCCATGCCACTGTCAAACCATTCACGTACGTCCAACGATCCCAATAAACACTGGCCAAAATCGCAGAGTCACATTGCCTACCATCGGAGCTTTGAAGTGTCGTATGATGATGAGAGCGTAAGGGGTTTAAGAACAGAGAATGGCAATGGGATGGAGACCTTGGACAGTGTGGGCGATTTCAATGATGACAATCGTTCCAGGGCATGATAAAGTCACTGTGCGCATCTAGTCCTAGACTCGACAAATTATTTACAGAAAGAGATGTACAGTCTACCTAGTCTAGCTTCTCCTGGCCCATAGAACCATTGTTTGGATTACATGGGGTGCCGCGACTGGGTGACATTGGTTGAAGCATTCTCAAAGACATGATTACTAGGGCCTACAGCTATCAATTTTAAGGCAACTTTACCCGTACAATAGAGAAGATCTTACCTATATCATCTGATCCACCGCTTCGCAAGCACGGTTCCATCTACTGTGAACTTTGACTTCAACCTAATGAGACACGGGCTGAAAGCTTGCGAAATCATTTATGGCGAACATTGTCGGCCGATTGCACCTTCTCCGGATGGACCATGGTGGCTAGTAAATTGGCTAACGTTCGTCGTAATTGCATTGAGTTAGCGCACGGTAGAGACAAGTACACAACACTAAGTTACGTCTAGAGTAGACAAACAGTGGAGTCCAACAGACGCTGTCCAACTTGGGCAACTTCGATTTACTGCAAGATCCGGGCAGCTTGAATACTAGACGCTTTCACCTTTCCCCTGCGACTCGTCAGTCAATGTAGCTGACCGAGATGTTACGCCCCTTGGGGCGGAGTTCTTTAAGTTATACAAGGAGGCTCTAACTAAGTATTGGGGTTCCGTGCTGCTGGGGTGCTCAGTCCTCGATGTAGTATACAGAAATCGCTATAATATGCAAGCAGAAACATAAATATTACCATCAAAGCAGTAACAGACGATAAAAAAACCTCTAGAACTGTCAAGAAAATTATTATTACAGGGAATTATCTCAAATCTCCCAAACACGTTTGAGAGATTTGTGGTCCAATGTCCCGGTGTTTCTCTCCAATATAGTGTGCACACCTCGGTCTCCATCAAGGCCCAGAATAACAGTGACTCACAAATCTGCCTTCAATAACACACATCCTCTCTTCGTCATCTTAATACAGCCAGACGGCGCAAGTCTCATCAACCCTCCACGATGATCCGTCGAAGTAGGTCTTCGTCCGGCTCCTGCAGGTGGGAAGTTGAGCCAGATTCCATGGCGTTAACTGCTCCGTGGTCAGTCCGGATAAGACTTTGCAATTATAAACACGAAGTTACTTACTTAACTTCTGAAGCATATTTCGGTAACACTCTTGCGCGGCTTGGCGAGCAGTCCCTATTCGGACGACATTTTCGTATATCACGCCTGGACCGAAGAATTCAGGGACGACTGCAAAACATACCATGCACTCCCACGCTCCGAGAGTAATCTTAGTGTAGACAGGGTCTCCGACGCGAGCGATAATTTTGGCTTCGACTAGGGCGTTGGTGGTCTCCCAAGGATGAAATTCCCATGTTTGGACGAGTCGTTGGCGTACATCCTCCCATGAACACTTCCGAAGGTAGTATCTTGTGTTCCTATCGTGAGGAGGATTGAATGGTCTGTAGGCGACTGCACGTGGTGGCATCGTGATGGAAGGGGTTTGGGTTGTTTGAAGACGACGGGTTGGTTGGGGAGATTGACAACGTGGGGGAGGAAGATTGAAGGAGAATATAAATCACTGGGGACCATAGGGGAAGTGAATGATTCAAGTTCATTTTTTTGGCGTTAATCTATGTTCTAGAACCAGTTCAGGCATCTCAATCAACTTTTCCTGGACTGATTTGTCGACAATGATGGACCTCAGCAAGTTTCAGGCTCCGAGGTTTGGTGTTATTAGAAAAGGTGATTGAAACAATAAATAAGTGAACGCTCAAGGGTGCTGTAGACCCAAACTAGCTCTCTCAAAGAGAGAAGCCAACTTCGTGAAGTTCTCTTCACAGCATTGTCCATTCTCGAATACAGCGCGCTTCGTAAATCTAAGGTTCCAACATTATTGGCGACTCCTTTAGAACCGTCAGCAACGTGAGATTACTCCTACTCGTAAGTACGGTCATATTCCAGCTGTTTCGACGAATTCTATTTCTGTGATCACACCTCGGGTTTGGCTGACATTCACGAATGGTGTGTTCATTGGGTAGCGCAACTGTTCTAACGAATATATTTGAGATTTCATGTAATTCTTTCCAATAGAAAACTCCGAACAGGTCTTATTGCCCAAATCCTGCCCTGAGTGGTTCAGCTATGCCTATGGGCGGATCGAAGGCTAAGAACTCTGCTGATGTCCTTGTGCCACTGATCAACAAATCGAATTATTTGGCTACGGGTCCGACCATACTCCCCGAGGTCCGAACCTGCCACACATTACCGCATCGCCGTATAATTAAGCTGCAGCTGGTCGCCAAAGTATGCCCGGAAAATCCAAACCACAGCTTAGGTTCTCACACAGCCCGCTTTTTGGTACATTAGATCGAGATTTTCTCCGCCAACACCTTCCAAACCTCACATCTTCTCCCTCGGCCTCCCTCCCACGTCCATGCATCCACAAGCTTGAAATCATTCGCCAACCCCGGCTCTTGATACTGCGTCACAGCACCGAACTGCGTCTGCACTTCATATGGTGTTCCACCCGTTGTGTTCAGGTTGACCATGAGCGCGTCTTGTCCGGGCGTCCAAGTGGGCCATTTAATGTCCCCTGGGCCTCCGACAAGGCTTGGGTTGGACTCGGTAATGAAATTGCCCCAGATATGGCGGAACGCGAGGGCGAAGCCGCCGCCTTGGTTCGGACCGGCGGGGCCAAAATAGGCAGAAACATCATCGCCGTGGGAGGCGAAGGGAACAGAATATTGGTAGTGGTAGGAAGAGGAAGCGTTCGATGCATATGCAGAATTGAGCCAGTAGGAGGGGCAGACAAACGTCGCTTCGGCATAGATGTTCTGCACATGGTCAGTGTTGATTTGCATGATACGTGACAAGATTGCGTACATTCGCACGTTGCTGCTGGCCCGTCGCGACTTGGCTCACGTTCACTGCGGTGGCAGAACCAAGACCATTCGTCGCGAACTTGGGCGCGTTGGGATCTACAGGTGCATCGGAGCTAGGGTAAGCCGTAAGAATCGTTTGGATATCGGCATCAGTCAGTGCCGTGAATTCCTGCCGAAGCCAGGTCTTTAAATCTTCCACCGTGTTTATGGTGCGAGGCACAAAAAGCGGTCCTTCGTTGGCGTTGTTGCCCACAAGAATATTCTTACCGTTGACGAGCGCTTTTGCCAGTGCAACGCTGGGTCGCTGGATGATGATGCTGCCATCGGTGACGGGCAAGAAGGCCCAAGTCCCGTAGACCTGACTGGTCACAATTTCAGCATTAATTTTCTGAAGAATCATAGAATCCCTGGAGCGAAGGCAGTCCAACTTATTTGTGGCGTTTCCACACCCTGCTTGGGATGTGAAATTGTTGTATACGGCTGTAGGTTTAGCACCGTCGTAGTCATATTGCGGTGGGAGGTATGGGGACGCAGCAATGCCCTAATTATATCATTAGGGACCCATCTGCTCACGCATAGCTAAAAACTCACGTTTTTGAAAAGCCGTGTACCAAGCTTTCCGTCATTGGCAATTCCGAGCAGCATCACGGCTCCTCCACCCGCACTCTCTCCTGAAATTGTCACACTCTCCTTGTCTCCGCCAAATTTCTCGATGTGAGTCTGAACCCACTCAAGAGCGAACTTCATATCTAGGAGAGCGGCATTAGGCGTTCCGTTGGCCTTGACCTCTGCGGAAGAGAGGAACCCAAACGCGCCGAGCTAGTGTTCTCAGCCTATTGTCCGAAAGTGTGTATGGCGTGGACAAACCCTGTACTGAATAGAGACGCCAATGAAAGCATTATCATTATCATTGGTGATCTGGCTGAGATCCTGCTTTCCATCTCCAAGTCCATAACCACCGCCGTGGATCCACACTAGCACAGGCAATTTATCCGACTTCTTAGTAGGAGGCGCATACACGTTCAGGAATAGACAATCCTCTTTTCCAGGGACGAACGGTGGATTGGGACTTGAAGGGTAGGCCTGTGGGCAATTGGGCCCAAAGCTCGTCGCAGAAATTACGGTTCGGTTTGTCGTTGGCCGCTGGGGGGCTTTCCAACGCAAGTTTCCCGTTGGTGGAGCTGCGAATCGGATTCTGCAGAGGGGTCATTCAGTTACGTAGGCCACATCCAGAAGAAATCCGTTTTGGCATACCCTTTCCAAACATTCAGCCCCGTGGCATTTTGTGTCTGCCCTTCGTAGACACCATAACCGAGGTCAACTATCAAGTTATTTGGTTTCGCAGCCGCAACATGAACGAAGTTCGCCTCATCCCGAACAACCGGGGCAGCGATGACGCTGCTGACCATAAACGCGCAGTTCGCGATGTTTCTCACAAAGGAACCCATTTTGCTATTCGAACAACGCCGAGGACGCAAAGCCTTGATTCTGCATCTTTTCTGGGCCCCAGCATATTTATACTCTGCCCGGGGTAGAGTCGTCAATCTATCGCGACAAGGATAAACGAAAGCTTTCTATATAGCGCCTTCTCGCCCGAGCCGTTCCATGGCAATTCGAGGGAATAACGATGCACGTTCACAACACGGTCGCCGGATCAAGACCCGGAGACGCCATACTCTTTGTGCTAACTCTACTGGTGTCATTGACCCCGCATGATGTATCGCTGCCGTCATTGTCGCATAGGAATGGCTTGCTGTTGAGTGATGAACCCGGGATAAAGCTGCAATTATCCGGTCCGCGGTCACACAGAAGCCGCGAGCGGGAACCGTGAAGCCGGGTGAAGACTATACACAGTAGATCTGGACGGAAGGATAAATTAGGGCTTTTTTGATCGATTGAAGCTCCCGAGCCATTTCCAGGTTACGAGTGGGCGTGTAACTACAATTCTCGAATTAACGTATATGGTGCCCAAGACTCAAAAGAAATCTTCCCCGGGAGTTACCTGGGTAACGAGAGGTATGGACTGGTATATTCTGTCTGAACCGTCTATTCTACGTGGATATTCCTCGATTCTCACTGGAACTTTTTCTATGCGGAAATTGAATGATTGCGATACTGACATAGATGTTTGCCGGCGTAACTCTGCAATGCCCCCCAAAACGCAATGCAATGACTCCATTTTAACCCTTGTCAAGAACAGAAACTTCGTCAAAACGCCGTTGCAATGCAGACACACGTATATATATATATCCCCTCCCTCGGGTATCATCATTATACCATTACAACGACCGAAACAATGACAGCCAGCGCGGCTGTGATAGCGCTGCCAATACCGCCAGTGATCCTGGAAGCTGCTCCCTTCTTGTTCGGGGAAGCGACAGCACCGCCGCTAATGGAAGATGGGTGGCCGGTGCTACCATCAACGCAGACCTGCTTGGAGTCGCCCCATCGTGCATCGACCGCCTTCTTCCATACTGCTTGGGGATCGCGTACCATGTCTGCAGTATAGAAGATCCTGCAGTCAGCGGCTTCGTAGACGAACTCCAGAGGAGTCTCGGTTTTATCGCCTTTGCGAATGTTATCCCGGATATTGACGTTGGCCAGAGGCGTATCTGAATCCTGCCAGGCGACACGGTTGAAAGGTCGGTGTGCAAAAATCAGCTGGCCGAGCTCAGTCTTATTGAGCTGCTCCTGTTGACCCTGGAGAAATTTGTACGGACGGCTTGCAGTTTCCCAGATTTGGAAATAGTTTAGCACCTGGGCTCCTTTGCTTCCCGCCACCCCTTCCATTGGACCTGTCTCGGGCAAACCGCCAACAACAACTTGTTGCACATTCCCCTGCATCTTCGCCTGTTCGGCGAACAGCGCACAGGTGGAGCCACAACCGCCATCCTGGAGTATAACAATGGAGTCATTCTTGAAAAACTGTTTCTTGAGTTTGCCAGCGCGCGTCGCGTATCCAGTAACATCAAAGGCGAGATCATCCGAGAAGAAATTGTTGAAGTCCTTGCGGGCAACGGTGGTGACTTTGTCGCCATTCACCACATGCGGACCGAAGTACTGCTTCCATGAAGTAAAGTTCTTGCCATCAACCGTGAGCGGAACCTTGTAGTTGAACATCGTCTGATACGCAAACGCAATATTGCCGTCGAGGCCGTTTTTCTTGAAATCTGCCAGTGCCAATTCATACGTTATATCTTTCAGGGCTGCTTCTAAGAATTGGCCCACAATGTCAAAGGCTTCGTTGGCTCTAAAGCGCGTCGTAACCCACGGGTCTTCACCGGGAAAGAGCTACGGAGAATTCAGATAAAATAGTTGAAACGTTGGCTGGGACACTTACTTGTTTGAAAAGATCATATCCCAAATTTGCAAGACCACCACCATTACCGCGGAGGTCGACCACAAGTCGTTTCTTGCCTGCGTTTGATGCTCTCTCTAAGAACTGGCCGATTAAGTTCTGGAACTCGGCAATTCCTGCGTCAGTAGTAGGCTGGAATGATGGGACACTCAAAACGGCAACGTCGTCATAGCCTTGCCCTTTGAGATAGTATCCTCCGATCACCACTTCACTATGCAGCATCTCTGGAACCGGATATCCCGTTGCTGTTGGCTTAGCAGATTGACGCTTGACCTTGGTCGCCAATTCATTCTTTCTAAGCTGCTCATCTCTCCATACTGCTCCACGCTTTCTGGAACCGGCTTTTGGTGGGCCCAAATTCAGGAATCGTTCGTAGAAGGACTCGCCGTCCACGATGCCATCCATGGCGTCCAAAGGAATCGCGGCATTGCCAATCAAGTTGATGACGGTGCCGTTTTCGTGCTCGATCTTTGTAGTCTTGCCAGTGAAAAGTCGATTCGTACCGAATTGGTTCTTGGTATTCCCTCTCGCAAGATCGGGTTGGTTCGGAAACAAGATGTTGTACCGGGCGTGATCTTCCAGATACTGGAACTGCTTAGACCAATCCTGAAGGAACTTTTCAGCTGGTTGGTCATTGATCTTGACAATTGGTGTTGGCTTCCAGCCTTCGCGAGCAGAGACCATGATATCGTCTGAACCTCGTGAGCACGATGTGTTATTTTATTTGCTTGCGCAACTCACAGTAGTTGTAAATCCTGGGGAGGGATTTTCCATCAGGAGACACCGACACGACCGCAAATTCGTCGTTTAGACCCTTTCCGATATTCCCTCGGTTGAATATAAATACATTCAGGATATCCGGCATCCAGAACGTGTGGAAATCGTACGTCCGATCAAACGCCGTCTTCAAATCGACCTGGAAGCTGTATTCGTCCTTGTAATTGCCCTTATCAAGATCGTTAATAAGTCTCTTCAACTCCGCCCTCAGGTCTATGCGTTCGTTGGGGTAATCCTTGGGGGGATTCGAGAGGTAGCCCAGATTAGAAACCCAGTTCGTATAGAGAGATATCTCTTGGATCAAAGCTTTGTCTTCTTCCACGACCACAGGTACGGATTTGAGGCAGTTGACAGCAGCGTCCGCCGGCACCAAGGCTTCAGTCGCTCGGGGAAACATTGACATGTAGGCGGCCGACATACTTGACACGGATTGACATGGCGTACCCCCTATAGCGGCCGCTGTCCTGGTCTGGGAGAGGACGGCGGCGCTCAATAATAAGAGGTCGATGAACATCTGTGGTGAATTCAGAAGGACAAACGCCGCAAGGGCAATGGTGAAGAGTCGATACACGAAACGAAGTGCTAAGCTACAAACATGCGCCCAAGACGCTTGCATTTAATTGTTTCTCATGCGGCCTAGCTCTTCTAGCACCGCCGCATGTTGTCGCGCCAGGGCTTGAGCTTCATCCACAGCCACCGCCAGAAGGGTCTCCTGGACAAGGTTTCTGTAGCATGCCAAGGCGAGCTGAATTGGCAGACGGACGACTTCGAGCGTATACTTACCTTTCGAAGCCTAGAAGGCTCTAAAACATGCGACGTGACTGGATGAGAGGAAGAAAAGACGCTTGGGTATTCTCCGCACTGCTCAGCTTCAAGCCTCCTGATCCTGAAGGGAGATTAGTTGCCGAGGACGGCTCTGCGTTGGATTCCCGCCATCGTTCTTTTGCGAAGCTGGGGTGGGTACTGACCCCAGCAGCAAAGGCAAATGCTTCGAGCATGCTCTCAATAATGGTAGGAACATCCGACATGTTTGTACTCGTCTCCTGCGTTGAGAAGGATTCACTTGGTACATTCGTCGATGTGAATGCGGAACTCAGGATACCCGAGCCCCTTGTCACCGGTCAGGTCTAGCCCCAAGGACGAGGTTAAACCCTTTGTGGAACTTGGGCCAGAGTTGAGAGATGGTTGTGAAAATGCGACAACATGAACTGCAAGTCCACGCTTCCGAGGTACAGAAAGGGTACTTTGGCTGCTTTGATGAATCCCCATCCCGTCTGAGGAACAGTCTGAGTCGGCCCATGACAAAGAAGCAACCAGCTTGCGGCTGAGGAATATTCTGTCCATGTGGCTGGTGACACTTAACAAGACCGCTTGGCAAATCTTGTTGAGCGAAGCGAGTGCCGAGCTTCTAAATTTGGCCGGAAAGTTTGGCGAACGTTTTCCTGTGCACTTGGCAACTCTTGAGAAAACTTCTAGTCCCGTCAGAGTGTTTTCATGGATAGCCCATGGGTGCTTCACGCCAATGGCGATAAGTATGTAGCAGACATACATATTCCTGTGCCCTGCCCCTTCGGCTCGGAAGCTATCGTTAATCAAATTTGAAAAGAGCGGCATAAGTTCGAGCGACTCGCTCGCAGAAAACATACTCCGTACCTATGTCCTCAATTTTGTCTCCCCAAAGACTTGCTCAGGTCGCGTATGCACAAGATGTACACGTATCATGATACGAAAAAGTATACGAGGCGAGGTCGAGCGAGGTCAACACGGGGCTGAGAACGACCAATTGGCTGGCCAGAATGCGGTTATCGGAGTGTGTGGTGTATCTATAGAAGCCGACCCAGGTTGCGGTTTCCTGTGCTGTTAGAGTTGGGTAAGAAGGGGACTACGAATCTTCACCATGAGAGTTGTCAGCTTACTAATGTGTCAAGATATTGTCGCTTTGAGCTTAAAGTCCACTTACATAGGACATGAAGCGACATGGGATGGACGCTTCCTCGTTTATTCCTTGATAGGCGTCCGGTGATAGATGTTAGCGATGGGTATGATCAGAACGATGGACGAGATTAATGAATACTACTCGTATTTTCCAGGACCGCAACGATGTTTCATTCCAGAAGAGCTATCTGACGCTGGGGTGGTCTAATTAGGCTCAGCGAGAGACTATAGCCCTTAGCAACAGGGACAACAGTCTACATAGGTAAACACAATTATTCTAGTGAGACCCGGGAACACGGAAGCTCCGATAGAGCACCTCTCTTGTACTTCCCAAGCGCATGGGGGCGCTCGAATATGCACATCTTTCCGAAATTGCGGAGACACACAAAAGCCACCCACGTCGGAAGCCTCCATCTCTGTCCGATCAAGACTGAGGTCTGCACATATCTCTCTCATCAACCCATGTTCTGGCGAACTCGAGGTTGGCACAAGTCTGCATCCTCCGGGGAACACGGCATTATTTAATATCCCAACAAAGACCTAAGTCTGAGATCTCGCGGAGCAGAATGCCGCAATGGCTGTTGTGCAACTCCAACATAGCGCCGCGCTCTAGACGTCGCACCGAGCCCCCGCCCACCTCAAAACCAGTAGCACCCGCGACCTCTCGGGAGATGGGACACTCAACACTGTTTCCCCGCTCAGTATCACTTCTCTAAACGAGTATCAACAACTGGTCGTCGTGGTAGGAGCGGATGGTTCCAACATCCAGTACCAAAGTCACTCCGCGTCATGCATGCTGCTGCCAGACAAGTAACGTCCACTCCACAACCGTCGACTACTGGAGAATCCTTGGGATTTATCAAGGGGCCTACATTCCTTGCCATTGCAGGCACGCTGGTTTCAATCGCGCTGTTGACCTTCTTGCTAAGAATATGCGCGAGGGTAAAGGGGAGGAAAGGTTGGCGAATCGATGATGGCCTCATGTCCATTGGAGCAGTACGTCGATAATGGTCACTGGTCCTGATTAGTACTGATAATTGGTTAACAGCTCTGCGCTACGGCGATTCTCGTTGTAACGGTACTTCTCACGCGATTTGGGGTACACATGAAAACGGGAGCATGGCTCATAACTCTCCTCCTGGTGCTGGGAACCAGCTTCGCCAAACTCTCGCTTACCGTGTATTTTCTACGAATCGTACGGGGCCGCGCCTATCGGGTGTATATGTACGCCATGATCGGTACGTTGCAGTGACATCGAGCATCCGGAGAAGTGGCTCCATCTGACGAGTAAATAGCTACGTTGTCTTCGTTGACGCTGATATGGTCTGTTGCCCTTATTCTCCGTTGTAATCCCATAGAGGCAGCGTGGGATCCCAACTTACGCGAGCAAAAATGCATGTCGCCACTCGTGTACCGCAATATCGCTCTGTTCAACAGCTGTATGTGCCCTTGAGATTCCTCGTTCCATCCCCGTACACTTTACACTGTATACTAAACAATTTGCAGCCCTGGATGCCGCAACTGACCTTTTCCTCGCCGTTCCTTCTATTCTTCTTTTCAGCACCTTCGACCTCAACATAACAAAGCGTGTTTCTATTATTCCACTCATTAGCCTGGGCTTCCTAGCATGTGCAGCCGCCATTGCACGGATTCCAATGATTTTCAACGTCTGGGCTGAGGACGACATGACCAGTGATGGCCAGTGGCCGTTCGTCTGTGGCGTGTACGACTCCTTTCCATGCTCCACGTCCGCCTACTGCTTTGGGTGACGGTATCTGACTATCTTATAGCATAGAACTCACGCTCATCCTCATTATCGCCAACGTCCCTTTGCTGGCTCCTCTTCTCCCAACTCACGTTCGACGAATCCCCTCCACATCGACCTTGCGCCCGGCTTCCGCATCTCCGTCCACATTTACCTCTGCGTCCACTCGCATCGCCTCACGATCGTCAAAATCGAGACCCGCGTCAAGATCAAGCAACAAGATGCCCCCTTCCTTTCGGCGCTACCACGACCCGGCCTCAAATCTCACCTTCGATATCGAGGCCCCTCCCGTGCCGAACAAAAGTGCGCTTAGAGCGAGTACGGCGAGTACAGCAACCACAGTACAAGGACATAGAAAAACCCTCAGCGGGGGAAGTGCGATGACGGGTCGGACGTCGCGCACGGCTCGGACGCTTGGGACGAGAACGAGCACTGTGGAATTCGGTGAGAAGGTAGAGGGTATTGAATTGGTTTAAATGAGAACAGAAAAAATGGTAGTCAAATGAGAAAGAATTGGAGAGCGGGAGCGGGTCAGTTCCGGGGTGTGGGTCGGTCCAAATGTCAAGAGAAGGCGATCCCTCAGATCTCCCGCTCGAGGAGCCGAATACGGGAGACTTTGGTTGCCGATAGGAGCTCGACGCCAGTATACTCTACATGTCATGTTGAGGACCGATGTAGGGTGGTTTTAGCGGACTGAAAACTTTCTGGTATATATTTTAAAATAAATGATAGATATTTTCAGGTGTAGCAAAATCAACATGAACATGGCAACTATCTAAGAAGAACTTCGTTGGCTCAGTTCACTCTCCTTCCTGCACGACACAAGTGTGTTGCGGAGCGTAAAGTTGCATGGGAGGAAACAAAATTTGACTGGTTCTAAACTGTACTTCTCAACAAAAAATCACTCCGCCGCTGGTTGTGAAATAGATCGTTCCATGGTCTCGCCACAACTTTCGTACGCGAAAATTGGGAACGGTCAATCCATGTTTGAAACATACTTCATAGCAGCTTCTCATACCCAACGTGCGACGCTCCAAACCACACGGCACAAATTCGAGCCCACCGAGCACCCCCACCGTGGTGGCACACCGTACGACTTTATCGGAACTCGGGTGCCGTCCCTTCTTCCCAGAAACCCGCCACTGACGATGAAAAACAGTTTGTACCACAGTTGCCACGCATTTTGGTTCCCCCATGCACCTCCTCCCGACCGTTTCCGTTTCGCGAGCAGGTTCAGCGTGGTTGCGATTTCCCACACGTGTGGTAGGATAGATTCAGTCGGCATCAGGCTATCGTTCGTGGTACCGATTCTGCCAGCACAAACCGCTGGCCCACTATGGACGTGTAGCGAGTGTGATCTCGGGAATATCGAGAAGAATGAACGGTTTTCGGATTACAGTGCGCACCCATTCCGCTCGGCGCTCCGTTATCTTGAAATCATTGCTCAACCGTGCGTGCAGTCTAGGAACTGGAGGGAGTACCTACTGACTTCCATAGATGGAGCCAATCAGTATCTAATAGTCAATTTAGACAACAATTTCCGGTTTTAATGATCACTTGCAGATTTTGAGTTTATCGTATAGAGGAGCTACGGGCGCAACGCCACTCGGCTTGGTGGGTGGAAGGCTTCCACAACTGAAAAGCCACAACCCTAAAGGGACTGTATGTATCCATGGTAAAATGGTGGCGGAGTGAGACTCGAGTTAGAGAAGAAGTCCCACGTTGTGGTCAACGTGGATGCCGACCTTATAGGTTCTTCTTCGCCCTGCCATTCGGCTCCCCACCCAAATCCTCCGGTGACTTTCAGCCTTATACCGCTTGGATGTTGTACTCTCACCTCCCGATCACATCAATAACAGAGACTAAATACATGCAGATTGTAAAAATAACTCCTCATTTGGGCTTGGAGAGGGTCTAAGGTACCACGTGAACCATGAAAAGCTTTGAGCGCTCCCAGCTTATACCACAGAAGACCCGCTTTCCTGTCCTCCTCTCATGATGTAGAGTACAGTAAAATATTTAGATCAGATCTGACCGCCATCTCGAATAAGCGGGATTCGAATGGACTGACACCGGACTCAATCTTCGCCGTCTTGTGAACCACGTCACTCGATCAAAAGTGGTACAAAAAATGAGGTTCGTTTTCGTGCATGGAACAGATTGGGGAGCCTTAAGTCCCTTGAAGATAAGCTTTCCATCGCCGCAAAAGCACGGAAGTTTGTCATGCCTCGGGTAAGACATGCTGATGTCTTGCACTCAGTGGCGTCTTCAGCCTTTTCTCGCTTCCAAAGTTTCCAATATTGACACAGCATTCAATCCACCAAGGTCCATCCCGGAACCCCTCTGGGCAGCGACAGTCCTTTGAAGTGCAATTGACCATGGAGAAGAGAAAAGCCACTGTGATATGTGCGCACACTTAACAGACTATAGACCATGATATTTTCGCTCAACAATTCCGCTGTGTTGTACAATGAATCACAGTATATTCCGTGGGGTGCCAGAGACTAGTATTCCAATAGTTTCCTATGCACACAATCATCCCGACCTGGCTTCAGCCCACTCCAGATCCGAGGCAGCTAGGAAATGGGAAGATTCGCCCTGCCTCCTGCATGTCCGCATGCACTCACGAAGATGCTGTACTCCGACTATACAACCCCCAGTATCCTGTCCAGAGTGCCATGCCGTGGCCTTGATGACACTTTCGGTCTTGACAAGACCCTGATTCGACTCGCGGACTGCGTCCTTCTCCCAGTCTGAGGTAGGCTGACCGACGCCGCGGAAAGGGAGTTCACACGCGCCCTGCATCCATCATGGATTGCCTCTCCAAGGGTGAGGCTTTGCACAGGGGGCTTGAATAAGTATAAAGCCAGCTCCGGTGTTCTTCATCCACCTTACCTTGTCCGGACCACACGATCTAAGTCTAACTTCATCGACTTCTCAGCAAACTTCAGAGTCTCTGGTTGACTGTTTCTATTGGCTTAGATCTAAGGAATCTCTCACAATGCGCTTCTTAACACCGCTCTCAATCGTCTTGGCCACTGCCTGCACAACAACTTACGGTTTTGAAGTCCCAGTCAGTCCGGAGAGGACCTCAAACGGAAAAAGAGTCTTGAGCACGACGAGACAGGCGAGCAACAATGGGACTAGATCTGGTACCAATTGGCCTGCCTGCCCCTCAGTCTGGTGGGAAATATCAACCACCATGACCAAACAATATTTGGCAGACGGCCAGTGTACCGACGCTGCGCGTGCTGCAATACGTGCAGCCTTCCATGACTGGTGAGTCTAACATCCACGTTAACTCTCAAATCTGGGTTGTTCGTCTATACACAGCAGAACTCGCTGCCAACACTGTTACAGTTTCAACGGTGCGTGCGATGGTTCACTGATCCTAGCCGAAGAGTGCGCGAGACCCGAAAACAAGGGCCTTGTCCGACTATGCGGGAACCTGGGAAAGCTAGCAAAAGAGAAGGACGTCGGAGTGGCTGACTTGATTCAATTCGCAGCAGGTAAGCCTTACCCTCCGGAGAAATCCCTCGTACGACCATCATCCATGTAGCACCGCATGAAAGACGCATCATTGACTCCTGGCATAGCCCACGCGATCAAGACTTGCGGTGGACCCACCGTGCCTGTCAAAATGGGTCGCAAGGATTCGTGGACGGCCAGTGCTTTGGGCGGTCTTCCACCGCACAACGCCACCGCCAAATCGCTCATGGAGCATTTTGCCGCCAAAGGCTTCACTGTTACAGACCTTGTTGCTTTGGTTGGAGCACACAGCACTGGCAAGCAGTTCACCACTGATCCCGCTGCCGCCGGTGCTCCTTTCGATTCCACACCCGGACACTGGGACAACAAATACTATTATGAGACAAAAAGCGGCACTGCACCTTTTATCCTGTATGCCGACAGATCGCTCGCAGAGGATCCGGTAAGCGGTGTACCGTTTAGTGAGTTCGCATATAGCCAATCTGCATGGGCGGCAGCTTTTGTGCCTGCCATGGTGAAAATGAGTATGTTGGGGGTATGGGGTGATCTGGTGGATTGTACGGGTGCGTTGCCTGCAGGAAGCTATGGTAGAGAGGTCAGAAAGGCGCCAGTTTGGGAGAGGCTGGGGTGGTAGAAGGGTTTCGTCCGTTGCTTTTGTTTAGAATTCGCTCCTGAAAATGTTGTACTAGATTTGCTTCGCAGTTTGGTTATTCAAGAATATAAACGTGGTATTTGGCTTGCACGAACATATTTGAGCGCCGCAGACCCCCCATAATGATCCAAGCCAGATACATCTCAGTAATATTTCCATGTCCGCTGTCGCAATATCTGTTGCCAATCGTAACCGTGCCGCCCCGGTCCTTTACTACGCTACCGTGCCTGCAATGTATCTCAATTTTCCATCACTTGCAGTTGCCAGCTTCAAAGCGAACCCATGCCCCTTCAGCTTGACAGCCCGGGATCCCCCATCGGGTGTTTGAAAGACGCATACAGGTACCTACATCTTCTAACACAACAGCTTGCCCTGCGAGATGGGTCCTTTCCTTCACGCTTATAGACCGCTCGTTTTTCAAACCCCCCTCGCTTACGGCTTACCGCATGGATGTGCCTCAAATATGCCGATGCGCAGCTTTTCTGACATCTCGGCTGTGCAGTGTCACCGTCCAGAAAGCTTCCTAGAAAGGGTCCCCACAACCAGGGGTGACGAACCGACAGCCGCAGAAGAAATAAGCTTTCGCGTTGCCATGAAGAGATTGGCGTGACTTGTAGATGACGCGACCCAAGTATGATTCTAGAGGGCGCCTTGGTGTCACTGTTTCAACTGTTCGAAGTGGTTGTACAGAGCGAAGGAGAACTATTTTGTCCACGTGTGCGTCGATTGCGCTGCTTCCATGACCCCGGCTTTATGACTATATAATGAACTCGGATGGTTTTAGTGCAGCGGCGGAGCCTGAAGTGGACGGCCTGGCTGCTGTGTACAGTTCCTCATTGTTGCTGGTCATCTTAAAAATGGTGTTTCTGGGGGCTGTAAACTAGAGCACCATACCAAGGGTTTAAAATGCTTCTAGAACGCTTAGCAACATTTCTGGAAGGGTTGGTGATGCCGACTAGGTTCTAGCGTCAACTCCGACCCATATGGAGTTGTAGTGAAAACACCATATGAGCAAGCACGCAAACCCTCTCCAAGTACCACATCATTCTACGTGTCCTTGTGCATGACAACACCCAAAGTCTTATGGATGTCGTCCTTGCTTTCACTTTAAGCCCTCATTCAACAAGTGACTCCTTTAAAGTGATGTGAGCCATCTCCTTATGAGAGTTTGGATGTCATGGGGCGGCACCACCCACAACCTGACTCTTGACGTCTTGTACCACGATATGAACTTGGAATGGCGGCCATAATTTTAGAGTAATTTTCAAGAAACTGGAAAATGACAGGAGGAATTTCGCAGTCATCGAGGGGAAGAGTCACCAATCATGTATAAAAAGTGCTGAACCCGCCATCATCCCCATTATAATGTCGTGATAACAATTACTGCCCCAAAGACGACGCCAATCATTCCCAGTACCATTTATCAATATATTTCTGAACCGTTATAGTGATAAAGTACGTCATCACTATTCCTGCCAGGCTCCTGGCGACAAACTAATGGTGCAGAATCGACATCAAAATGAGCAGCAACGCCAGCACCCAGAGGGAAACCCCTAAGAATGGGCAATTGCATGTACCTATGAGAATATCCAAGGATAAAGCGAGGACCCCCCAATGTTGGGGCAGGTGGCTCCTCAGTTACCGGTTTCGATACGGTTTCCAGTGCACCAAGAAGCAAAGGCTCACTTTGTGTCCCTCAAGTCAACATACAAGGCACCAGTACCAACAATATGGGAAAGAATGGTTCCCAGAAGAATTTTTTTGCCAGTATTTCCACCGCTTCTGGGGCTTGAATGTTTGCGAATTGGTCATACGTCCGATAGTGTGAGACGGTTGCAATGCTTTTGTTTGGGTACATGCATATTGAAGTGTCGCCGTCAGCACTGGGAGGCAGTTGTGTTCGCAGAAGACGTTCACGGCAACAATTACATTCCTTTTTTATTTCTTTGTGATACACTGTGTCAGGGTAGACCGGCCAATAGATTTCTAGCGTTTCACTGAGCGAAGATGAATTGAAAGCATCACTTAAGTCTGTTGGTAACATCCGTACAGTAACTTGGCATTATAACATGTAGTAAGACACAGAATATCCGAGAGCAACTATCTAAAGCGTTGACAACGCTAGTCATGGGTACCGTGATCCAATACGTGGCTATTCTGACGCACAACAACCAACTATGCGCGCCGTGCAGGATGACTATATAAAATTGTGTTGGGATGTTGGGATGTTGGGATGTTGACTTTGGCTTATCCATTGCAGGAGTCATGTCGAGGTGTTTTGAAGATGTCAAACCTCACTTTGAGTCGATCGAAAGCGCAGTGACTCCTAGGTGCTGGTGCCAGCATTTGGCTTCCCCCTCACGTGCAGCGAACGTCGAAGTGAAAAGTGTGACATCTCTCAAATTGAGCCATAGTGTGACAACACTCGTTATTGTAACCTCTGAGTCAGGCTCGCCTATATAAATTCTTCGAATCCCGCCAACATAACACCCAACTTCCTACATTCACCCATCATCATCATCACTCTATCAAATTACTACCTGTGGAATCAAACACCCCGATTCCATTATTCACCTTCTATTCGCTACAAGCGAGACACTGCAACATAAAACATAATACTCGAGCGATTAAAGTCAAGACCGGCGTACCAGCATCCACATTCACAAAATGCCCAACCCGTTTCGTAAAAATACTGATGGCAAGTCAAAAAAAGAGGGGGAAAAAGCAAGCGGAAAGAAAAAAGTCTCGTTCACAGAGGGCCTGGATAGTGAAACCAACGCAGCCGAATCGTTCTCACGAGAGACTGGCAACCTACAAGAAAGCCGTGCTTCCTCGAGCGTGGGTCGAAATACACCACACACGAACCTCCCTTGGGGCCCACTGTCCGAGCCACAAGACTTAGAGATGATTATGGCTTGTTTTATGAAAATGGGGAGTAGGTCACTTCTGTCCTTCAATGAAGTACATGCGTTTGTATACATTCCCTCCGCTGATCAGTTCTGCGGCAGTGTTGCTTGAATGCGACCCGACCGAAATGCATGTGGCAATATGGCCCACGATCCAAAAAAATGATCCATTTTATTTTTTCATGCTTTACAAAAAGCTGACAACAAACACATTTCCTCGGAATGATTATGAAGAAGTCTGCATTGGAGGTGGGAGGAATTATCTCGAGGCCGTCTTGAATATGCGGGAAGGCTTGGAGCGCGCTGAGCGGAAATATCGAACAACGGAGGAACAAAATAAAAAGTTAAAAAATTTCGAAGGGGACAGGGAGTCTAAATATTGGGAGGCATACCAGAAAGCACAACCGGGGCGGCAGGCGGAGACATCACAACCAGGTGGCGGTTCCGGAAAAGCGGCAAAGCAATACGAATCCTTGGGAGAAAGATTAGGTACAACTGCAGCAGCCGGGCAGAAGTCCACTGGGTATGATAGATCCCAAACCAGGGACCCAAATGGTCCTAAGATAAGAGCAATGCTATGGCCCGAAGGAATGAGGGAGGAAGAGCAGCGTAAGAAGCGTGACGGCCCCCGAGACCCCTCATGAATGGCAGTGACTGCAAAGGCGTCTCTGTACGAAGTGCTAGCTTGATAAATTTGCACCTGTCTGTCTTTTCATTAGTAGTTGGGATATAAGGTATTTCATATTTAAATTTGGGTTATCGGTTGCTAGTATGGGTCCTTAAGCATTCTCGTGTTGTCCGTGCCCCGCTTCGTCCTTCAAATTTTCGTTCGCATTCACTACTTATGGCTCTCTGAAAAGATCGTAGGGCCAAGTCGTGACTTGCTAACTGATTTCAACCTTTCAACTGGTATGTTTCACAATTTTTACCAAATGGCGCCGTCCATCAAGCCTGATCAAATGACCGTTCAAGGAAGGTTCAAATTCGTCGATAGTGTTCTACTCCGTTGCCCTGATTGCAAACAGTGAGGGAGAAAACATGATAGGCTCGCTCCGGGGACTCAATGGGTTTCGATTGACTGAATACTTATGGTTCCATGTGTTCATCCCAAGTTGCCATGTTTAGCAATGTTGAAATATGTTAATATGGTGGGACAAAGGTCCGACTGGCTTTTCTACTCGCCCCACTCGCAGCTCCGGGCTAGAACACCGCTTTATCTCCTGCTAGGTTACGGAATTTATCCGACATGTGGGTTGCGGAACAAGGAGCGTCCTCAGACCTATGGTGGAATCTCCCCAGTAAAAACCACTGCAAAAGTCGATGTACACCACCAAAAAACTTATAGAAATTAAGTAATCGAAATAACTCCCTGATTCTATAGAACGTGACGCAGCTTTGAGGTGTACCGCGACGTGGATTGATTAAGCGGTCTCTACGAAGGAAGAAGGCTTGCAAGAGTCGGAAGGAGAGACTTTGTTTGCGTGATAGCAGGTCGAACCTGGCACACTTGCACCAAGTTTAGTTACAAATCCAAATTTCTTAGAATACACTGGATAAAAACTTCGACTGTGTGAATTGCTAAGACGTGATCATGGTCGCGGGTTTCAAATCATAGTTCTCCATAGCTATGTCAAAAGACACCCAGACAGTCCACAACCCAGACAACGGTGGAGTCAATCCGGGAATCATACACATGATTCTACTATACTGGTGCCACTCTACCGCAGTCATATATAATGAGCAGTCATAACCACGTCAGAACGCTCACATTCCTCAACCCCACTGTCAGGACTGCGTATCACTCACACGTACTCGTAGAGTCAGCCATAACGTTATATATAAACCATCCCCATGGCCGCCATAATCTCTTTCAAAAACACTCCACAGTCTTCCAACAACGCAAAAGCAACAATCCTAAACTTTCAACCCCCTAAGGCCAACATCGCAATCATCCACGCTATCAGCATCCTCACCAAACACACCCCACCGGGGGGGGGGGGGGGGGGGGGGGGGGGGGGGGGGGGGGGGGGGGGGGGGGGGGGGGGGGGGGGGGGGGGGGGGGG